>DWJZ01002151.1:0-20356 GCA_018249125.1 Asbolis capucinus
AGTATATATGTATGTTTATCAGTTGTCTGATCACCATAGCACAAGCTAACGTTTAGTTTGGGTTCAGATGACCGTGTGTGAGTTATTCAAAGATATTTATTTATATTTAATGGCTATAGGATAGCATGCCGTTCAATGTTTAGGGTGTGAAGGAAACGCAAACATTCAAACATAAACGTGCATATCATCCCAGGGAACCTACAGTTGAGTCAGAAGCCAGTCTACGTTTATTTCCTGGATGTGACCTATCTGTGTGTAAAGTGTCATCTTAAACCGAAATACGGTTAGCATGTGACGGCAATCCAAACATTTTTACGACTCTTTAATGTTATATACCACTAACGATAAGGTGGCTCGTCTGCTGGTTGCATTTTTATTTACACAAAATAATTCTCCAGTAGCTTCCAACAATCTCAAGGGACGCGTAGAAATTAGCAACGTCGTACACCGTCGGTACAAGATCGACCGCTTAGGGCAAACATTTCTTGAGCGCTTCTTAGTTTTGGAGGGAACGCAACGTGTCTGTCGCAGCTGTTGGTAAGATAATTTGGCGGCCTTCGACTGGCGTAAGAACTTCCGATAGTTGCGTTGGCCACTAACCTCCCCACCGATCTTTACCAGCGTGGCCAAGAATGTTCTAGGTGTCCTTAGGACCACAAGAGAACTGTCAAACTCTACCCAGTAGTGCACTGTTTAAAGCCGTGTCTCCATGTCATTACCGTTTGTTCCAGGGTTGTCTCCATGGGGTACTGGTCTCTGACTCTCACCATCGTCCTGTACTTCACTGAGGCCTTCTACTTCCGCTCCACCACCCTCAACTTCTACGTGGTGTTCCCATGTATTTTAAATAGTGAGTATTTAATTTAATTCCGATTGTTGCATTAGGTCATTGAATTCGGGAAGCTTTTAAATTTTTTCAGGCCTTTGGTCTAGTGGTTAGCGAACCTGACTGCTACACTGAAAGTCGTGGGTTCGATTCCCATCCAGGTCAAACTTTTCTGTATTGAGCAGGAATGTTTGTTCTGTGTGTCTGGGTGTAAATATCTATGTAAGTATGTATCTAAAAATATATGTGTATGTTTATATAATATATGTGAGTTGTCCAAAGATATTTATTTATTTATAATTTGAAGTTGTTACAAAAACAAAAATAAACATTGTATCTCAAGCTTTCGATAAAATGAAAATCTGTTTCTTGCTTCACTTTATTTATGTATTTTGTAACACCATAAAGTGGTGTTACAAGGGCAAAACTTAATGCCTATTGGCATTCGGCATTGGTATATATGGATAAAGAAAAAAAAATTATGGCACCTAGGTGTAAACTAACAAAACATCAATAATTTTATGTGTGATTATGTGAAAATAGTTCAAATTGCTATTTTTTTATTTTATCATTTGAATACATATGTAAGTAGATCGTCATGTATTACAGGTATGTAGATATTACAGGTGAAGATGGCATTTAACTTAATAATGACGCTTACAAATAGAATTAAAAATACCTTAATTAAGATTAAAGAAAACAATGTCAATTTAAAAAATATATTATACAATATGAATTTATTTTATTTACTAGCTGTACCCGCAGCTTCGCTTACACACATTGTTTTTTTTATAACTAATAAAACAAAAATCCCATATAAACTTTCATCCCGTATCCCAAGGGAATTCTGGTATAATTAGGGATGAAAAGCTTCCTAAATGGTAAGAATTTCTCGAAAAATTTTTTTCTTTAAAGTCATTCCAAAAATAAATACTACATGTATTTAGGCACATTTTAGTACAAAATTTCACCCCCCTTTTCTATCCTTTATAGCATGAAATTGAAGAAACGCCGAATTTATATTGAAGATATTATATTAGGGATATATAAATTACAAATTCTAGGTAAACACATACACGTATCACCCAGGAGCTTGTATGGAAAATTAAAAAATTACATTATTTTGAGTTTTTTTTTCTTTTCGTTACAAAATATCAAAAAACTGAGAAACGCGTATTTCATTAATTTACATAAGGCGTGTTTCTTGCAAATTTATAAATAAGAAAATTACCATACAAACTTTCTTGTTCTATTCCAGGCAAATCCGGGAATCATTCGGAATAAAAAGTATCCTAAATGTTAATCGAAGATATAAGTAATAACTTTACAAAGTTTCATCGAAATCTGTCCGCGGGTTTTTACGTGATGCGTGTTCAGACAGACAGACAAAAAGTCCAAAAAAATATTTTCGTGCTCTATCTCGATATTAGAGTCGCTTTCATCAAAATTTTGAAAAAATATTCAATGTAGAGGAAAAATACACTTGGAGTTTTATTATAGTCTAGATAATATTTATTAATAACAATAATATTCTGTGTCATTTAAAAAAAACCTACTTCAAATGAATTGGACAAGTAATAAAATAAAAAGTTCGCAGTCGTAGACAATTAAATATGCATTTGAATAATAACTCTCAAAATACTCGTCAGATGTCACTCAAAATAAAATTGGACCACATGACAAGGACCAATTTTCGAATAAAGAATATTTATCAAAATCGATCCACTCAGTAAATAATTCATCATTGTAAAGCACCCATAATTTTTCCACTACTGGACTCAACTATCCTCTTACAGTATGAGAGGTATGGGCCATAGTCCACCGCGCTGGTCTAGTGCAGTTTAGGACTTCACACACCTTTAAAAACTTTCTGGAGAACTTTGAGGAATCCAGGTTTCCTCACGTTTTCCTTCACCGTAACAAGTAAAAATCAACTTCTGATACGCACATAACTTTGAAAATTAGAGGAGAGAGATTTTAAACGATATTTTATTTAATAATTTATTATTTTTCCAGTAATAACCTTACTCGGCCTTATATACCTACCAAGTAAACTTAAATTATGGGGGACAATTCCTGGTACTTGTGGAATGGACAGGGAGTATGACGACGAGAATGCCCAGATCCTCCGACAAATGGGCAACTTCCGACGGCGGAAACCTGGCAACACCATCAAAAACAAACACGTGTGATAGTGTTGCCAACGCAACGAGGCTGTGTGGTTTAGTGCACTTGACTTTAAATAATTGTAGGGTTTTGAATCTATTAATATTAGTTTTCTTGTAGTAAATGTTATGTTTGTAATTTGCTTTGTAGCTTTCATGAAACATGTACAATACTCTGATTAAAAACATAACAACGAAATTAAAAAAATAATAACGAACAAATGTGTGCAAGTAATTATTATAGTTGATAAAGTGATGTGTAGAAAGTCGATTATGTGAAGATTTTGAAGGATGAGTGAATTCCGGAATAGTTTACAATTTCGATACTGTGATTTGTCGATAATTAAGATATATCGATAATCTTGCTATGGCTTAATATAAAAATACACACCTCCACTATAAAATGTTTTTGTGTAAAAAAAATATCTCCACCCTATATTAATGTGCGTGCGAAAGACACTGCGTAAACGTAATGACGTAATTGTTACACATGTATGTGTGTGGGTATAGCCTTAGCAGGTGCATTTTTGGCGTAATTATCTTTGCAGTTTTACTTACTGTGAACGTAACCTTCTGGCTTTAATAATTATCCAAAATTTGTAATAATTATAGAAGATTTATAGTTATTAAAATCTAGTTTTCTTTCGATAGAAATGCGTTATTTTTTAGTTAATTATCACAATCTTAGAGTGCTGTAAGCGTCACAGTGTGAAAGAGAAGTCTAACCTACATTATTAGATGAAGTGAGATAGATATATGTATCTGAGTGAGGCTCAAGTTACATACATAACATTTATTATACGATTCCATTGCTTGTTATTTTTTAATTGATTTGTGGTTTGGTGTTAGCTTTTTAGATGTGCACGTGTGATTTTTTAGACTTAATTATAAAATGTATTTAGAAAAATAAAACAAAAAAGGGTCAGTACATGAAGTTTATAAGTCTTCGATGTGTTTTTTTTTCTACATCGGTCCCTTCTTTTGTATAAAAAATATTCTCTAAAAATAAAACATAAAATTTTTCATCGACAAAAATCCTGTATTTTTTGTCGTTTAAATACGAAATTTAAAGTATAATTATAACAGTATTATGATTATAATTAGCTACAAACTTCGTGTACAGGCTTTATAAAACAACGTTGTAAATATTAAATAATTATTCAATTTTTAATCTTTACTTTTAATTAATAATAAATAGATGTATACATAATTTTAAGATGATTCAGAATTGTTTACTGAAGTTAACATCTTTGGTAAACAATGCTGAATGTTATGAAAAAAAAATCCAATGTGCTTTTTAGATTAAAGGTGCTTAAGCTTTGAGAACCACATGCCTTAGTTTTTTATATATTTCAGTGTCTATTCACACGTGCCATAGACACGCCAGTTTCGCAAGTAGCGACATTTTGACGCACGTGCTTATAAAACTGTATTTTCATACAAACATGCATCCCCTCGTGTGTTGTTTCGACTTTTTGGTGTGAATAGACCTTAAATATTTGACATTTTAAAGCTACGAATAGTGTTTAGTGGATTTTTTTTCTAAAACCAATTTGAAATAGTAACTGATATTGAATTATAATGGTTACAAATTTTACCATTGGAGTTTGGTTAAACACGGTACTTCATAATTTAATCTATACAGATATTTTGTCCTTGGTAATAAATATAAAATCTCACATAACTTTTTTATAGTTAGATAGTATTAGAGTTGAATGAAATATGTTGTATGTTATTTATATTAAATTACCCAAGTGTTTTGGCCATTAGCAGTAAATACTTTTAACATGACCTAATAGAATAGATACTTTCTATATAAAACCAATCCTGTGTTGCCCTACGGCTGATAATAATGTTACTAGTTTGAAATTACCAGTGTTTTCTACATTATGCTATGTTATAGATACATTTTCATGCCTATATTTCACAAGTGCATAGTAAGTGTACAATATAAAACATGTTCCGTGAGGACTGTAAATGGCGTGATTGACAGTCTATTGTTTTTGTAAGTTATCATGAAAAAATTAATATTTGTGTTTAAAATTATTTTCCCAAAGTAGATGACTGATTTTTTTTTTATTGTAGTGATATTAAATTTTCTTTTTTTAAATCTAGGTTTGTTGTTTAAATTTTAGATTCTAAAAAAATGTTGCCGATATTTTTTTGTATTCTATAATAATATATTCATTCTTCACTTATATACCAGTATTTTAAACTTCTGAAAATACAAGACCAATGTTTTTAAATTATGATATTGCAAAAGACTATAATAATCCATAGGTGCCAATAGAGAAAATATACAGAACAATATGATATGATTACATAGTATAATGTATTTGGCGTTGTTAAAAGATTCCAGGTAGTTTTATAGAAGTTATATTTCTTTTGGCGCGTCAGGGAAAAATGATGAATAAATTTTTACAATGCGCGTGTACTCCGTCACACAAAACCGACACACTGAAGAAAAAGTTAACATTTTCTATGACTAGTGACGTTTTTAGTAGGATAACGTGAAAGATGAAATTTTTAGAAAGATTTTTATCTTGTTACGCCAGAGAACTTCTTACGTGTGTACATAAGTACACGCACACTTTTTTGTTAAGTGTTTGTAAAGATGTAGGGTATAGATTTAGTTGATTTTTAATTCGTTTTCATAGGAATATCTAAAATGTGAAGTCCATTGAGGATTTACCACTGTCTTCTGTTGCAGTATTATTATAGCCTCACTATCTGTGCGATATAGTGTCATATTTTACTTTAATCATTTGCTGAGAGATGATGCTATATCGTATGGCGTTGTAAGCCTATAATGCTAAGATATGATAGTAAAATCGCTGGATGAAGAAAGGTTTACGTACTTTTGTATCTAATAGGCCCTTGTTTTAAAGTCATATGAGCACCGTTCAATCTCGGGTAACAACCCTGATACCATATATAAAGGTTTACTTTATTCTAAAGAGAATTAATAAGATTTATTATTATTTATTTTATATTTACATATTATGTTACTTTATTTATGGCTCCTATAAATATTAAAATTTTTGTAAATTATATATTTCTAGAAAATGTCAAACACTTGATTACCGTTTTAACATTACAGTTCTGTATGATTTTGAAATACTAACCGAAAAATGGAGGGTCGTTTTAACTAAATTTTATCTTTCAACACATCTAGTCAATTAAAATCATATCAAAATTTGTCACTTATTAACACAATCTCGGCAAATTTTAACATATTATCTTGATATACTCCTACAAATTAATCTATCTAACTTATAAACTCAAACTGTACTAGCGGAGGTGTTGCCTAATTAATCAGAATTGTGCTAGGGATAGGCTACATATATTTTCAAAATGGCGCCCTCAAAACAGAGGGATAAGGTGAATGAAAGATCATGCAAATAAGATTCGATAATATGTATGTATCCTATAACGTTTGTACGTCATGAAGCGTGCCAATTATTTGTCGCAGTCGGAGTATTTGTTTTTTAATTAAATTTCTTGTTTGTGTATAATAAATCGCACTACAACGCAACGCCGCCCCTGATGCAGTTTGGGCTTTATTCAAATCGTATTTTGTGCTAACGGAATTGCAATTTTAATAAGGAATTATGACCGTTTCAATAACTCGTCGATCTTTGGATGAATTATTACTTCTATATACATTTTGACATTGACTTGAGGGTGATTAGATAGAATATTGTGGTAGAACGAAAGTCGATTTAGGTTACATCATCTCAAAATTAACTACTCGGAGGCAAGCAACTGCGAGCGACGTATCCACTTGTATTTTTAAGTGCAAATAGTAAAATGATTTCAGTTTGTTGAAGATGAAGAAAGAAAGAGATCAGAAAGCTACAATTATCTGTATTTAGTGATTTGTGTGAACTAGCTTAAAAGATTTCTTGCAAGTTGCTGTATTTGTTAATGAATTAATGCTTTAAATAAGATCATGTGACATGTACCTTGTATCCAAATAGCATTGTTATACATTACTTATAGCTAAGGTTATTGTGTTATGTTATAGTTAAGGTTATTGTGTGTTTTATCTGCTAGTATTATTAGCGATTGTTAACATGTTTTAAATTTTAGGTTAGAGGTTATACGCCTGCGGACAGAAACGGTTTGCCTATATACCCTAGGACGTTTAATGGGCAGTGTATATTATTTTAAACTTATTGAAATGTTGTATTTTCTATGTAGATCATCAATAAATACAAAGATTTTGAAAAATTAACTTTATTATGTTGACCGTTGTGTCATTTTCTAATAATGAAGCTTAAAACCGTACTAGCGGCGGCGGGTGTCGGCCTCATATACCCCTCTCTTTCTTTTAGGCCGCTCCACTACCACTAGTACGATTTGGGCTTTATTCAAAGCATAACTTTCTCTGTGACTCAACAGATAAATCAATCCTACATGCTATAAAGTTCATTGTTCAATTATTTTTGTTTCAATTTTGGGAAGGGTAGTGTAGTCCTGTACGCTATCGTTTAAAAGGTTACCAAATATTTAATAGTGAATTGTAAAATAAGTGAATCGGATCAATTTTGATTATGTATTTGACTACGTAGCGCGTGAAAAATCCGAGTTTTATTCAGAAAGTGAATTTCGTTTAATACTCAGTCAGAGAAATAATCAATATTGTATGAGATTGCAGCAAATCACCAAATGGTTCTGCTTTAATAATGAGCTGTATGAAATCTTTAATGACATTGGCCACTTTTAACGTTTTAAAAGCATATATTTTAAACCTCTTTAGGTATGAGCACCACAAAACAAGCAATAATATGCTTTACAGTAGTCAACTGTAAGTAGTTTTTATAATAATTGTATTTTAATAAACATTATTTTATTACAAGTCTACAATTTTGTCAAATAATTAACGATACAAGATTGATTCACGACTTTTTTAATGCCTTACTCTTTAAGTGTATTTACACGTAAAATTCCGGAAGCCAAGTGCTACCACAGTCACAAAAATCTCGGGAATTTATTACAGTTTCCCTTTGATTGCTAAAAGTTGTAAATTTTATGTAAATGTGGAATTATGTGACGAATAATTGTAACCATAGAATTTAAAAACGGAGTGTTTTTTCTCATTAATTTTGTTTTATAATATGATTGTAATACATAGTAATGTTTATTATAATACTTTAATAATACGTTGGCCACGGACCACATCTAATATAGTGCCATATCATGTTTTTATTATATGACTTGTTAAATTTGAATAAAAATAAAAAACAACTTTTTATGTATATTTTATTTATATTCCTCCAAAAATAGATACATTATGAATATTTTTATAGCATTATCGTGTAAGTATATCGTATATCTTAGTATACAGAAAATTAATATTTATGTTTTGAAAGTCAATATTTCATACAAATAATTAGTTAACTCTTACTATACAAGGTTGAAAGATATCACTGGGCTATGTACTATAAAAAATTGATACCGAAGTATACATCACGCTATGAAATTTTTCATGTCAGCAATACTGAATAGTGATTATCTGTTTATGAATCAATAAATAATTTTCCGTATTAAGTATAAAAATACTCAAAATTTACTCCACAATATTCCATTATATACATGACAGGAATACAGAACAAATCAAATATACAACTCACTATATTCGACCCGACAGGCCGGTTTGTCTAGTGGTTAGTGAACTTGACTAGTACACTGAATGTCGTTGGTTCGATTCTCACCCAGGTCAAACTTTTCTGTGATGAGCAGGCATGTTTGTTCGGTGTCCGGGTGTCTAATAGAAATATCTATTTAAGTATGTATTTAAAAGTACAAGCTAGCGCTTAGTTTGTGTTCCGATGGCCGTGTGTGAGTTGTCCAAGGATATATATTTATATTCTTTAGCTTTTGTATAAAAAACGTAAATAGATGCTACCCAGCATTGAATTCCTGAATACAGCACAATATGGAAAGTTTACAACTCAGTATAATAAATTAGTTTTATAGTATAAAAAAAAATTTAATAGTACCGTACCCTAAAAAAATAGTGAAATATACACCACAATATGAAAAAATGCTGATTAAATTGAACATACAGCACAATATGGAATGTATAGAACTCAGTATAAAATAATAATTATTAGTAATAATCGGGAACAGGGGCGCAGGCAATTTTAACAAAGTCTTCGTATCTTACAGTACCAGTATTAGACACATTTGCTTCACGGAAAATATTATCAACCTGGAAAGAAATACAACTGATTAATTTATTAAAAAAAAACACTTCAAATTACTCTGAAAAGTATTTTAATGTTAACATTATCAATGTAGCCGAGTCAGTTAAGTAATTAACTACATTACATTTAACAATAAATGGATAGTGTTGTCTATGGTAGCTATGGGTCCCAAATTCAAATCTACTCCAAGGCAGGTATTTATGCGACAGAAGATTATATAGTTAGACACAATAAAATATTTTTCAGGACGTTATTTCTGATGAGCATTTGTATTGCCCATGCCTGCCGCGATAGGGATCGTAACGTGGAGGCAAGAGTGATTTACGTATTTTAAACAGTCACATATCTCCCTCACCATTGAAACCTAAGACACTTTCTCCTCCACTAATAATTATTGTTTAAATTGCAGAAACATACACACATGTCACAATGAACATGATGCATTTCATTGATTTTATCCGAACTTAAGACATTGACAAATTTGTATAACAAAAATTAAAGAACAGACATTCAACCACCTACCTCACGAGCTGATAGGCCTTCGCCCCAATTCTGGAGTAGGTTGCGCAGCTGTCGCGCGGGGACTACGCCCTTCTTCTCGTTGTCACCTGCTCTAAACGCGTTAACTACCTGAACGTGAAACCAGTGAAACGTAAATAAGGAAACTTTTTAAGTAAATAGATTACTCACGATTTTTTAAGTTTATACGCATACGTCTTGCCACTATCTTTATAACTTTTTTTTACATTTTATTGCAAACAAATGAGTCGCAATACATATACAAATTAAAAAGTACAATAATCGTGAGTACCCATAGAATTTTACTAAGTTTAGTGGCCACATTAGGAAAAGTTTAAAATGAATAATCCATGGATTTTAAGAATATTAATGCCTAGCAATGGTACTATTCCTTTTTCAGTACACTCGATAATATATATAGAGATTTATACCTAAAATTAAGAGTGTAAGATAATAAATAAAGATTATTCTTAAGGTAATTTCAATGTCCGATTTTCTCATCTTGACAAAACTTGTAAAAATACCAGCACATTATAAATTCCATAAACTAATATCTTGGGCAAGTATAACTTTTCAATATCACAAAAGTTACATATTTGTAAATATAATGCAGCGGTTTTGAATCTTTAAGTCATAAGGAACTATTTGCCACAAACTGATTGAAATAAAGTAAGTAAAAATAATAAATTCCCAATCTTTTATATCTTATTAGTTGGACCACTGGTCTGCAGACCACAAGTTAAGAACCACAGTTTTAAAGTATTATTTTTACAAGCCAATTATATACAAGATTTTTCATGATGGGGACGGACGGGAACAGTTTATACAAACATAGTCATACATTTTTCTTAATGTGTATAATCTACAATAGCAATACTTACAGATATCATGAATACTAGAGAAATTAATTAATTTGTTGTTTACTTGTTCTCAAGAAGCCATTAATCAAGTTTTCGGATCTGTGTTGGCTACTAACCACAAAAAATACACTTTAATACAATGGTCATATAAACTGCCTTTAAAATTTGTATAATTACTCCTTAGTACAGAATTTGTATACAATACTAAGAATTTGTATACAATAACCACGGATTGATTTTAGTGACCATTAAAGACTCCGAGTGTTGCAATCTCTTAAATCAGAGACTCATATATTGTAGTGAGATAGTAATAGTAAAGTAAAATATAAAAATACCTCATTTGGTAGGTTTTCAGCACGAGAATGTATATGCATTACTTCTAAGAAATCGGCAAATGACATCTTGCCCCCCTTCCCCTTTAGATATCCTGAAAAGTATACAGATAATCCTACAGTACATTGAGGAGATTATAAAACTCGAAACAACCTAACAAATTATCTTTTAATTAGCTTACTAACTCTTTTGAAGACCATCAAAATTTTAGATGAAATATATATAGTAAAATTCTGATAATCATATACATGTTGTATTTTACTTTCTAGTTAAAAATCACATAACATGAAAAACCCCATAGTAACCATAAGTAGTTTATTCCATCCACATTTGCTCAAGAAAAATAATGTGCATATTAGGACAACTATGTATAGTTCATCCACAATGAAAGAATGTTTACCAACAATCTATTGCCTAGCAACTGATATTGAAATATCTGCCAAGATAAAAAGGTTGCCATTTTATGCCTAGTATTGGTTGCTAAGCAACAATTGCTGGTAAACATTCTTCTCTCAGTTGGGCCAGAAATATAAATTGCAAATTCAAATTCTCTTTTGAAGAAAAAGCCACCCAGAGTGCCCAAGACCAGTGCTTTAGTTGCCCTGGTATTATTTATCTTAAATAAATCAATAATATTACCGGCAAGTTCCTGTATGGTGGGGCTCATGCCAAGGGAGCGCATAACAACTGTGAGCTCATCCAGTGACGTGATCTGACCAGAGCGAGCAAACAAGTAGAAGCACTCACGGAATTCTGAAAAATTAATTTAATTTTGTAACTGGTTAATTTTGCCTCGTTTGGGACTAGACTAGAGTGCGCAGCGCGATCTCACACCCACGGCTATGACACGATTGACTTTCGCTACCGCTCGAATTTACCATAAAAATACCAAATTATCAAATATTTATCTATTTTTTATGAATCTAAAAGCATTATTTTCAAGTTTCATTATTTTGTTAGATCGGTGGCGCCACAAAGGCGTTGATGGACATGGCAAACGATGCAAGTATTCACTAGTTAGCTGCATTATAAATACCGTTCCTGGCCTACTTATGAGTTTATTTGAATTTGGTCAAGATTCAATTGAAAGTTTCTTCTTGCCTCTAAGTCGTAATAAGACGTTCTACCTAAAGTATGATAACAGGTAACGTTTATTATAATCTGTAATTAAATTTTATCTTACCATCTATATCTTGTTCTTTGAAGTACCTAGCCTGAAAGAAAATAATGGGAAAAAATTATAAAGGTAAAATTGTTTACATCATGAAAAACTATGTAAATATAGCTTACCATTTCTGAAGTTAGATTACAAGATGAATAGAGAAGATATAGTTAAAATAAACCTTTTACTTCTGGAGTCCCATTTACACAACTTGTTTCTCGTTTGAAACTCTCTTTTCCTTTTTGACTTGACAAGCAAACTGATAATGACATTTGTGACATTATTGAATTATCAAATGAATACTGCGTTCCTTTTAGTAGAAAATAGTTTGAGAAAGAAAATTAAAGCGAATTCCGAAAATTCCATATTCTTAGGCTCCGACTTACATAGTTGTTTAATGAAAAGAGTTTAACTTTAAAATTATTATTGTTAATTTTATAGAAGAACTATTGTATCTTTTTTACGCTATCTTCATCAATCGATTTTTACGATTACGTAGCACTTGGCAATCCCTACTCTGTACAAGAATCTAGATGACGGAAGGCAAATCAATCAGATCAGCTGACTGACAGATATGAAGGACTAATATTTTTCCACAGTGACTCCAATTAAAAAAATTGATTAAAATATTACATAAAACATTTCCTAAAACACCCGTGAAGTGTATATAGCGTATATAAAATAATAAGTGCGTGTTACAATGGAATTTGGCTGTCAAGTTGTGTAAGTAAATAAATTGCGATCTATTTTAAACTATTTTATCAATGTTGAAGGTTTTTCTTATTAAATTAAGGTATACTTTGTTTTTATTAACATATCGTCATCAAGGTAAAAGAGATTATAACTAAATATGCTTTCTTATCTTTGTTAATTCGATATTCTTGCCTATAGCACCAGTAACAATTATTATTTTAACAATATTTACATATCCAAACACATTACATACTTTAATATTGTTTTTAAATAAAACCCATGTCTATTGATGACAATGTTACTTAGACTGAAAATAGGTCATAGGTATGGAACAGCATTTATGATTCATTTTTAGTTTTATCCATGTATAGTCTCCTTATAATAAAAGTATACATCGACGACAAATTACGATACTAAATTTTTAATAGAAGAAATCGATAATAATAATGTAATCGAAATTTCCTGTCGCAGGTGGTATGGACTTGATACAACGACACAATACACTCAACTCAATTTATACCACAATTTTACACTTAAAATTCTAAAAATAAACATTGAGATGTCACATACAGTCCTGTTAAAACCTTGAATATCCCAGTTTAAAGTTACCATGATCCGTCTTATACACTTATCACATAGTTATGCAAGTCACAGACCTTCAAACATTAGTATTGAAATAAAACATTATAAGTCAGATAACTTTTAATATTCATCTTTACCAAACAATATACAAATTTCTTCTTTTAATTTTGTTATTTAGAACATATTGTACAAAGACTGCGACAAAATTAGATCTATTAATTAAATCTATTGACTACACCTAGTTACCAAAATGAATCCATTTCATTGTGTTCAATACCCCTAACTGAAAAAATGTATGTAGGCCAGTAGCAGAATCTTCATATTATTAATTTTCGTATCATCTAAAGCGCACATTTGTCCTTTCACTGCATTTCATACATTTTTACCTCATAATATGAATAATTTTATTAATAGAAGTCATGATGTTAGAGTTTCGGGTATTAAATAATATATGTTACTTCATTTAGAATATTTTTTTACATTTTATAAGTTAAAACTTGACTACAATCCCACCTGATGTAAGTGACAATGTAGTCTTAGATGGTAAAGCACATTTACTAAATTAAATATTTTAAGTTATATTTTCCCTATCTTTTTCTTTTCTATATTTTATCTTACAAAGATTAATTGAGTCACGAAGCATTCTGTCGTTGCCTCTTATTGTAAGAACAGTTACATACTTAAATATACAGGTATATCTCAATTAAAACAGCTGTATCTTACATTGGCAAGCCAATAAATATAAAACAAGTTGCATTGTAATAGCCAGCTAATAGAAAAATAAATACATATCTCAAAACAACTTATACACAGCCATCTGATCTCTATCTAAGCATTTTGCTTGTACTATGGTGGCCATATAATTGAAAAACATACATTTATAAATACATATGTATATAAAGATATTTTTTTACAACTAGACATAGAAGTAACATTCCGGCTCATCACAGCAAAGTTCGTTCTGGGTGGGTATCAAAACCCTTACATCACATTCACTAACCACTGGACCAATGGATCAGCTGAAAAAGTTATTTATTCACGTACACAAATTGTGTGAACGCAAAATAATTACAACGAGAAAAAATTAGCTGTTTAAGATTTAACTATGACATTCTTCAAACATTAACTTTAATCTCCTATTCATCTTTTCATGGAGAATTTATCACCGCAAATACGATCAGACAGAATCAAATTAGATTCTGTTACCTACTTAAAATATATACACTGAAACTTCAATAGTATTTCCTGTCCAAGCTTTTGTTCATGACTCGCCTACTTGTTTGTCAAGAATTAAAAATGATGCAACTTTTTACAAATTTTGTAATGATCTATGAGTCGTCTTTTGAATAGTGACAACAAAACTGTGCTCAAAGGTATTTTTATATATACCTACCTATATGGGTATGAAAAGGTCTGTTGTTAACAGTTCAAACAAAATTCATGTTACTAGTCCTACCCATAATTTTATTCATAACTAAAGCAGACATTGATATCAAAATTTTAGTTTTATGATTTCCTTTCGGTTGTATGTTCATAAATTCGTTTTAATAACACTTAAATATTGCAGAGCAACGTATGCCGAGTCACTTAGTAAATTTATTGATAAAAGATAATTATCATGTACTTCCTTGAGATGTGGTTTATCAATGTAGTAAAAGTGTAGCAAGTGTGTAAAAAAGATAATTTTTATCTTTGATGCAATCACGACACTATATCGTGAGGAGTGTCAACGAAAACGAGTTCGCGAATTCACAGGTCTTTGACCTTGATCTAGCGAGGGCAATGACCTAATCGATATAATTATCGTAAACTTTTATATATGTGCGGATTTTGTGTAATAGTGTTACCGGTCTAATAGTGTCCTCTATAAAAATATAGTTTCTGGTATTTTTGTCAGACGTTGGGTTACATTGTCGAAATTTTCACGCGGAACCCTATTTGTTCTCGTATTAAATATAGCGTATGTTCATCAGGGATAATGTAGGATTGGAATGGTAAAAGTTTTTTTTAAATCGGTCCAGTAGTTTCGGAGCCTATTCAATTCAAACAAACAAACAAACAATCAAATCTTTCCTCTTTATTATATTAGTATAGATTACTGAACGAATCTGTATGGAACTTGGCACAGATATAGATTGTAGTCTAGAATATGACATAAACTTTTTGTCAATATACGTGGCACGTGGGCGTAGCTGTAGGCGAAAATTAGTAAGTACCAAGTACACTTACCTGAAAAATAAATTAAAATACTCACGTACTTTGTTGTATCGTATTTATTTATGTTACAATGTTGAATTACATTTACATAATGTTACTAGTCAGAGGGTGTTTACACCAGTAATGGGCTCTCACTGCCACGCACAGCGTCGTTAATGGTTAATTAATCGGTCCTTAGTAATGTTTGGGTACGATAATGACAACGATTCTAAATGCGGTTAGTGTTTCAAAATGAGAGGTTAAAAATAATTATTAGTAATAGTTAATAGTGCGTTAGTAAAAATTGATTATTACTCACACACGGACATCTGATCCCAAACTGACCGTTAACTTATACTATGGTGATCAGACAACTGATAAACATACATATATTATTATTATTATACCCAGAACAGAATTATTATTATATATATTATTATTATAAACAGAACAAATATTCTTGTGACAGAAAAATTTGTTCTGGGTTGGAGATCGAACCGACCTCCGCCTATATAGTTATTAATACTGATTTGCCTAAGTAAGACAAGGGATATTATGGTATTGTTGAGTATCAAAATGACCAAGATGCACGGAAATCCGCTCTTCTCCCGGTTCCCATCAAGCTAGTAATAAACCTTTGTAATACATTTAAGTTTTGCTATTAAAAATAAAATCGGAAGTATTTTCCACCAACTTTGTTTTTCTTCCGCCCTACGCTAGAGTACATAGTCAAGCATTCATTTATAAAACCAATTACAAATGGGTATAGTCATCGAGATTTTAGGCTTTGTCACTGATTTTTTTATATACATGTGTATATTTTGTTATTCATTTCATAGTTGATTTTGACTCTCGTTAACTGAGCTTTTCGTTTCTAAGACGAAATAAATGCATTTAATTAAATTTCGTAGTAAGGTTTACTAATCACTAGACCAAAAGGCTAGTAACTGGTGCAAATACCTTAACACTTATCTCAATGTGTTGATGAAGTCCTATGATATTATGGAACGACAATGTTGCAAGATTGTTTAATATTAAAATAGTTTGTATATTATTTTACAAAGTAACAAATTATTAATAAATATATCTATTTCCCGTGGGTCGTGCAGGTCGTGAGATTTCTATACTAATATTATAAAGAGATTTAATTGTTTGTTTGAGGGAGATAGGCTAAAACTACTGGGCTTATTTGAAAAATTCTTTTACCATTTCAATCCTATATTGTACCTGATGAACATAGGCCATACATCCTACAAAATCGTTCGGCCACATTACGGCGAGCGGGCTTAAGGTTGAGCAACCTTGCCATAAACTATTTTCATAATTTTAACTCAAAGTTTGAAAAATCATATAGTATTGTGGAGTATTAATGCACAAAAATACGGTGTCTGATTAACCGCGGTAGACGTTATTCCTGTAAATTTTTGAATAAGTGTTTCGTATAAACGATACCAGAAAATACATATATCTGTGTAGAAGGCCGGTTCTGTAGTTAATGCGTGAAAGAGTAACAAAACTTCATGATAACATGAATAAAAAAAACCATACTTACAAATTTTCGCATTAAAAGTATATAAAAAAAAGGATCCATCGCCGCGCTCGTCTATCTGTTCACGATAAGCTCAATCCTTGAACGGATGTTCATACAGTTTTTCAAATTGAACAGCGAATCATGACGAAGGTTAATATGCATGTTTTGTTATGCTCGATTTACATTATTCCAGGCCAGTATCGCAAGTCAATCTTATCGTTTGTATTATTTCAGTTATTTTGAAGTCGTTGAAGTACGGAGACAATGGTTTCAAGAAGACGAGTTACGAAAATGTTTCAGAAAGCCCCGGATTAACCTTCTATATTATTCCAGTTGTAATGATCGCATCTATACCTATAGATTGGCATTATACACTGGGTTCAATCTTGATCTGGATTTTTTACCGTATAAACTTGATAAATACAGGGTAAACTCTTTATAACGATCTCAAAGAACTGAGCATGTTTTGTCGCTATAGAGTTATTGTATAGAGTGGATGAACAATATGTGGGTTTTAACGTAAACCAGCCATGTTGTGTTCACTTCTACTTTGTAGATTTTATCTTTGTAAAGGATCGTTATAAAGAGTTTGCATTGTATCCAAGTTGAATTTGCACCGAGTTAATGGATTGGAATGTTCATTGGATCAGTGCATTCCAATGCTGGTTTACATTTTCCAGTAGCAATCCCTGGATTCGATGAGTGAACTGGAATGATGAACTGGCAATATAGTTTAGTGTTAAAAGCTGCTTGGTGAAGGAGACATTCAATTTTTTTTTTTCAGGAATACCGAATCACTCTGACATAAAATCATGGAAGGCAAAGTGCACAGACCTATACTGACCTTACTTCACTTCAAAATATCGTAGCCAGCAGGCAATTATTAGTCCAAATTCGTACCTACATGGAATAGAAAAAATTATTTATAATAACAAAAAAAATATATGGTATATTTTATTTATGTATAAATCATTAATAACAAAAATTCCATTGACATCTGTATAAAATACAGTATAATCTCTAGTTATGTTATACAAAGTATAAGCAATAGTTTTAGCCAAAGATTTAATGAAATATAGTGAGAAAATAGGAAATTGTAAGTACATAGATAATAATAAAATAGAAAAGTTAGATGCTTTTGAGTCTATGGAATACGTGGAGGCATCAAAGCGAGAGCGAGACGGGACGAAGGACGGATAAGAGTGAGCAGGGCAGAAACATGACGGCTATGGTGGAGTCTCCCCCACCCCAACTAATCACTAATATTGAGTGGGGGATGATGGATAAAAGTAAATTTTATCCGCTCTACACCCTTAGCAGTTTTACAGGTAATATATTAAAGAATATTAAATTAAATATTTAAACGATTTTTTATTTGTTGGGACATAAAACGATTTCTTGCCGTAACCATCTCAACTAGCAACTCGGGCGAAATATCGGTATAGACAAATTATTACAAACAGTAACAGTGACGTAACAGGGGTAGGGGGGCAGAGACGGGCCGCACCGGGTGTCACCTTTTTTGGGGTGACACCTACCCGGTTACTCAACAATGAATTATTTTTTATTATCTATAAATTTGTGCTTGACCACTATTGAATTGAAAAAAAAATTATTGCTTTCTACCCTCAATGGGCTGACGCCTCTGGTGAGTACCCCGTAAAAGTACTAGTTACGTCTACCCACACTATACAGTACAGATATTTACAAATAGTAGAAACTTTTAATATTTGTAAAAGTATATTCTGTGTACTGCTGAGCTGTCTGTTCATCAAGTGATTCTTATATCTTCCAGTCCGTTGCGCACTCTATCCGTTGACGTTGGTGAAGACACAGATTCAGGTGCAGAGGAAGAAGGAAGCTTACTCCGGTGTGATTGATGCCCTCAGCAAAATATATAGGAACGAGGGTGTCACTGGCCTGTATCGCGGTTTCTGGCTGTCTAGCGTGAGTACAGAGAGGCTATATGACATGTTGACATCCTTTTTTCAAATTTTAAATTTAGAACTTGACTGCCAGTATTTGAACTGAATCTGTTGTGAACTGTGCTCATTGGCTATGGTTTATATATCGTGTATACATACGTAATAAGCATCTTTTCTATTATTATAAAGCTGAAGAGTCTGTTTGTTTGCTTGAACGCGTTGATAGCCCGTTTATAAAGGAAGGCTATATATCGTCACGCTTAGACCAATAGGAGCGGAGCACCAATGAAGATTGTTTCAAAATTGGGGGATTTTTGCATATTGACAGCTTCCGCTGGGTGTGCTTCGTAAATCTTAAAGTTTCCTTAAACTGCAAAATTCATGAATGACAGAAATGAAGTCGCAGATTAAAGTTAGCGTTAGCCCAAAGCTACTATTCCACGTGGACGAAATCGCGGGCGGAAGCTAGATTTAATATAAGAAACAGACAATTCAATATTATTACTGATAGGCCGGTTGGTCTAGGGGTTAGTGAACATGCTACACCGAAGGTCGTGGGATCGATTCGCAGCCAGGTCAAACTTTTCTGTGATGAGCAGATATGTTTATTCTGTATGTCTGCGTGTGTAATAGAAATGTCTATATAAGTAAGTTTTTAAAATATATATGTATGTTTATCAGTTGTCTGATCACCATAGTACAAGCGAACGCTTAGTTTGGAGTCAGATGGCCGTGTGTGAGTTGTCCAAAGATATTTATACGTGAAGTCAGTTTCAGATAATCTCTGGTGTGTTCTACATCTCAACGTACGAGGGAGTTAGACATGAGTTAGGAAAATACGATATTAATGCTCGATTGAAGGTGAGTGAGTTGAGTATATTTATTAACATTAAATAAATTAATTAGAAAGTTAATTAGTTAATATTAATTTTGTAATATAGTAAATATAGACTAACCTCTCTCCTTTTTTATTATTTCTGTAATATTTGTATTCTGTAATATTATAATGGTTGCCTGGAAGAGGGCGCTGCATTAGTGACAAGGCCGCCAATTGTACATTGTGTTTCCAACTTAGCAAGTTTTTTATTTGTTTGTATACAATAAATATTATTTATTATTATTATGTTAGACCTTGAGTACGATTCTACCTGATGGTAAGTGGCGATGAAGTCGTCGATAGTACGCACTAACTTAGTAGAAGCCGATTCACTCTTGACTTAAAGATATTAGTGTTGTATCTATAGGAAACCAGGTTATGTGGGCGTTAAATTAAACACACAGAGTTAAGGATTCGTATATGTGCTTGTATTATCCTTTTAGTAAACCCTTGGGAAGTAATACGTCTGCTTCCT
>DWJZ01002152.1:0-20355 GCA_018249125.1 Asbolis capucinus
ATTACACTACCCGGCCTCCGACGTGGTTTATCGACATCTGTCTTATGATAGCAATTGAAATTGTCAGGACAAGTAACCCACAAGTGTGTCAGTCGGGAAGTATAGAGGTGTTTGGTAGAGGCAGAAACTTCTCGAGTGCTTCCGAGGCGCGTAATTTGGCCGGTCCATTCGAAGACAGTCACCAAGCCTTATCAGAGCCTTTGGACGGTATAAAAACTCCCGAAACTTGGGGTTGTGTACCAGCCCTTTCACCAATCCGCGTAGACGAAGACGAGCGAGGATATTCTCTAGGCATTCAATTATCAGGGAAGACCCTAACTCAGAATGGACCTATAGTTTTAAGGCAAAATTTTCCTAACTTTCATATACTGATAGAAAAAAATCACTGCCGGATCAGATACAAACTAAAATTAATTTCATTTAACAGATTCTGTTAACCCTAACCGATAGATATTTCATTTCAAACAAAGTGTTCTAGTTCAACGCTATTGTGTCCTTCACATTGGCTGGCTATCTAAATCCGTTCAATCGTGATCTAGAAACGGTTCAAGGCATTTCCTATTCTACTATAATAATGTATGTCATATACCTAAATAACAGGAGGACGTAATGTAACTTCACGCTGTATACGGTGCACAAGAGAACATGTGTTGCTTTCTAGCAGAGCAGAGGTGGAGGGCTTTTCACCACGCTGCCTCAGAAATAATTCAGCCAGAGTATATCATAACCGAGAAGTTCATGAAGCCAGGGAATTAACGTAAGCCGTTTTATTCACAAAAGAGGTAAATACATATTAATAGCATACGTATTTCAATTACCTCATTACATTTCAGAAATGGCATTTTATTTTTTTTAATTGGCAGAATTAAGTATGCTGACTCAACTAGCGTTGTACAAACTTTTATTTACCTAATTACATTTTAGCAATACCAACATTTTAACGTATTTCTTAATTTCCACCGAAGCAATCGAAATACAAGGTCAGTAGCAAATGAATGCTTCATTATTTAATGTAATGTTAGTTTGCATGAGTCTACAAGGTACGTATTAACTTTTTAATGATGCGTCTTCAACCCACTCCTTATAAGCGAAGACACCTAGAGCAAACTCCACTATTAACAAGTCTTAATTTAAATAAAAACAATTGTCCAGACAAGAGTGCACCGCTTCACTAGCTCCTCAAAGTCAACGATATACGACGACTTCCAACGACGAGGCGCTATATCCTAGTTGTGCCTTTTATCAATTCCATGTCTACTCCATACCCTGGCTATAAAACAACCAAACCTAACCGCAGATCCCTAATTTAATATAGAAATAATTTTGATTGATCGATGCTTTATCTGCCACACCACCAATGACCGATAACATTGATGCCAAAAATATTACTCTGAAGAACAGATCTATTATAAGATTCGGGATAAATGTTGTTCAATGCACGCATCTATTTTTGGTTAAGAAACAAAGCGCATACCTATACGTCGTCACGGTCTTTTGTGTGCGGAAAGCAGAGTGAGCAAAAATCTGCTATTGTGTGGAAATTTAATTATTTTCTCATCTCATCTTGGCCAAATACGGTTGTACTTTTCGAGGAAAATCGTACTTTGGCCTGTCCTCGACCTATTAATGGCTCACTTCGAACTCTTCGAAAGCTAAATGATGAAGCTTTGAGGACAGTGCACCATGCTGCTTTATTACGAAGAAGGTGTTAGTGACCAAACCAAATGACGGAAGATTTACACCACCCGACTGTATCTGACTTGACTGCTTACCGATAACAGCTGAAAAGGCTTTACGTGCCCTCCAAAACGCGGAATCAATCATGAAATTTTGCCTCAAATGATCAGCCTTCTTCCTATCGACCGGTCGCACCCTCTGCCCTTACCTATTAAGGAACGGAGCTCTATAGCTTTATCTATTTGAAAACTATTGAGCAAGAACAAAAAAGATCGACGTAATATACCGATACAACAGCAAGATGTAACTGCGTAGTAACACGACTAACAAAAAGTATTCGCCTGATTTCATTAGACGACGATGCGATGATTAAACTGAAACACGCGACAAAAATACAACTTGTGATCCCACTTCTGATTATAAGTCTCTTTCAACATGCTGACGCGTCACCAACGACGAAAATAAGCTGATCATTATATCAAAACTAGATGCGGTTGTAGACAACGCTTGGGATGAAATAAATTACCAAGCTCCATTAACAGACCATCTCGGGAGGATTACTTTTAAAGGAATATCCGATAAACTAGCAGACCAAACCACATAACGGTAAGTGGTTACCGTCGAGTATGGAGAACAGGTTCACCAAAAGCCTGACCATCATTTTGTTACTCTATAAAGAACTGTTTCTTGACCCACCAGACAGAACACGACTACTAATTTGGTGGGTGAGCCTTAAAGTCGTTCAAGTTAAAAATAACACGACATAAACTTAGTAAAGCTATGTTAGTGCGTTTTTCATCTAAGACAAGATCCTACTAAAAACTGTTATAAAGCAAGTGTTAAAATAGGCAACTACTCTTCGTATCTAGCTTTCGCAAAGAAGTATTGCCTCGTCTCTTTTCTTTTGCTAAAGTGATTCGTAAGGTACTCGTATGTTTATTAATTACAAACTTATCTACTGATGGAACCACTGTAAAGTATTATAACAATAACAAAAAAGTGGAGCTAACATTAAGAAACAATGCAATATATTTTATTCGTCTTCTCAGGCTTACATTCCTGGCGGAGAAGTCATATACATATTTATAATGTTTGCAGCGTTCTTTGCGACACTTCTCCATTTCTCTAGCACTCCGTAGCACTCTGCAACACATGTACACAGTTTTACACGATAATTCGCCGTATTCGTTAGTCAATACGTCCATTATTAAACCTGTCGAGGAACCGAATTTGTACGAACATTTCAACGTAAAAAATTTAATGTCACCCAAACACGAGCGTCGTCTGAATCTTAGAGCATTATTAGCCTCTTACTCAGCACTTTTCCAATCAAAATATCTAAATTCGTCGTAAGTCGTAACCGAAATACAGTGTGTGCTAGTAAACTAAAATGATCACTTCAAGGCCACGCGCACGACCGTGAGGTGTCCAGAACACCAAACTATTTTATCGGTTTTACAGTTACATAGTTCGTAGCACGGTGACTTGTGTCGATTGAAAGTGATAGCCAGAGTTAAGCAACAGCCGGTACAGTCGGAAATAGGTGACCGCTAGTTGCTAGGTTTAATGAGCGGTAATATACTTTGGAAGGGCACGTGAATCCTTGGTCCCGGCTGTTATTATAAGATGCAGACATTTTATTTAGGCATCTTGTAGGCTACTAGTTCTTACTAGTAAGATGCCTATAATTTCCGACAGTTAGCCTCCCACAATCCGCCTTGGAGTTGCGTTGGTACAGTCTAGGCCTCCTGAGTTCTCAGACGAAGGAGAAGTGATTGCTATTGGCTATGTAACTATCAGGCTTAATTGCTTCTAGAACATGTTAAGCGTGTACCTACATAATTCAGTTTTCATTACGTAATGATAACCTAGACATCTTTCTTGTAGTTCCAATACAAAAGCAACCACTGAACAAACCGACATACATAACAACATACATGAAAATAATCAAGATTTACACATTATCAGCCAGTTACAAAAATATCTTTCGTTTTCGCGAAAAAAGAACGTTAACCCGAATTTAATCTTAAAATAAAAAATCTTTAAATAACGAATCAAAAAGAAAAAAAATGGGCTTCATGATAAAATAACATGTGCAACGTGATATCTCAAAACAAGCATCGAAGATTTTACAGGGAAATTATGTGCGTCATCAATTCATTACGCCGGGAGTTTTTCGAATAAAAGATGTTTTTGAATGTGTTTTGGTCGTAACTCGTGGCCTCATGCGGTTTACCCGCCTTATATTATTAATATAGAGCCTATGTGTTACTCCAGAGTACGGTCTATTTCTATGCCAAATTTCATCCGTTAAGTTTTTGCGTGAAGTAGCAACAAACATTCACCCATTACAAACTTTCGCATTCACAAATAAATAAAACTCAATTTTAAGAATCCCATCTTCGTCACTTGTACGTAAACATATGATATATGTATGTAACTAATTTTTGGCAGCCATTTTGTACACATGCGACAGTTTCCATATCCTAATTCATTGCCACATGATTCGAAATTTAAAAAACAGACATTTCTTTATTCTTTTTACTTATCAATTGCATGAATACAAAGTTTCTTGATTCTACGTACATATGTATTTATATTCTCTACATACGCTCCCATACAAACTTTTAACCCTTATTTCAATCTCATCAAGCCTTCTAGGCGCTTGGGTTTAAATTTTCATGCGAGGCAGGCTATTACGTGAGAGATAAATGCATGTTCTCGGGTGATGGATGTTATAAGTGTTGTCCAATGTGAAGGAAACTTAGTAAACGTTTTTCTTATACTGTTACGTACACTGATCTCTATATACATATATAACTGAATAGGCTGACAGCTTCGCCCAGAAGCGTCTATTTGATCTGTCCTATAATGGCGCTGTTCTATGTTAAAATTATAACTGACAGACGCCATATTGACAACTGACAGTCGCCATATTGCATTAAATGTCAAATCACCAGATAGACCAATGGCAAGCAGTCCTTATGACAAGCTTGGTGGAAGTCTTCCACCAAGAATGTCACAAGCAAACTCTCCCAAGCAAAAATACTGTAATTTTGTATGGAATAACATTTCCATTGCACGTGTCATTGGTTACGCATATATCGGTTTGTAATAGATAAATTGTAAGGATGTAATACAAACATGTAAACAGTAGTTTCGATTCGTTGCGGTGCGCTTTATTTTGAAAAGAAAAATAAACAATTCGATAAACATTTAGAACATAAATTGCCTTTACATTGTTATTTCGATCGATCTCATTTAATATTTTTTCGAGATCTCATATGTCAAACCCAGGGTTTACATAGACTAATACGCGCCTTTTTTTCTCGACGAGGAAATCTTCTTTAAGATACCCAACACGGGTTATGTGGGATTTTTACCCTTCGGTTACTACTTGGTGCAGCTAAGCAGGCTTCGGTTTCTCAAATGAACGCACTGATACCTCCTCTGCGTAATGCCCTCTGTGCTCGTCCCCGAGCAGGATCGGCTCTCACACCGCCGTTTGGCGGTCATGAGACCTTTAGAAGAGAGAAGAATGATCTTTATCAACCATGAAGGTTTCACAGGAGACCACAACTTTCCACTACTCGGGTCCCTTCAGCGTAACCGCTACAACAGCTGACTGGGATAGATCATCCCCAGGGCAATACCCATCTAATGTACTATTTCAAACTCCCAAATAATCAAATTAATCCTCAACCATGCACCGTGGGACCCGAGTCGATAGGGGGCGCGAGTTGGAGCCAGGATCAATGCGTACCACTGGCATTTTTATGCTTCATATCTAAAAGAATGTTTAAGTGATAAAATCACCCTGAGGTCGCAGTGGGTGTTGCCTGCAATGCCGCGTGAGCCATCACTTCGATATAGTCCACACCTCACACACGGAATATGAATAGAACGCGACATAGTTATTGCAACTGACACTTTACATAAAGCCATTCACGCGCTAAAAATGTGAGACGCTCAGCCACCCACTGTGTCTCCTTTCGCTCGTCTGCTGTATTCTACTTCAATTTGTATTTAGGTTTGAAGAGCTATAATCGTACATACTGTTTAACAAAACAATTAATTCATTCTATACCTACCAATGTTATGAAAAGGAAAGATTGTTGTAAGGAGAATGAGAAGAAGAGGAAGAAAAGGAGAAAGCCCCGCAACTCTTGGGCCGATTTGAAAACTTCTTTTGCCATTAGAATCCTCTATTACTACTGATTAACATAAAACTTTTTAAAAACGGTAGGGGGTTTATAGAAGACACCATCTACAAATAAAACCGCGATGCCATATGTCTAACTGTTAGAGTTACGTCACAATTACTCCTTTTTTTTATATCTGGCTCTACGGAAGCGATGCAAGAGCAGTTTCTAGTACAAAATTTACTATACATATTAGGATACAAATGAACTGACTAATCGAGAAGCCCACAGCAGAAACACGACACTGCACCAAGTATCCTTATGAAGCAAGAGAGCACTAAGAAGGAATTTACGGAAATGCGGGTGGCGTTTCCTAAGGGGTTGAAAAGGGGTTTGAAGATTTGTGTAGCATTATTTGAGGTACATTTACAGGTTTGTGATGAGTAAGGAACTATACGTAATTTTACGTGTTTGGAAAATAAAAGTTTATATAATGATCTGCTTTATTTTAAAGCAAGTTCTATGAAAATTAATATTTGGTCTTCTAATCAGGTGTAACACAAATTTCATCAAGATTTTGTAGAAAATCGTCACATTAAGTACTTTTATAAATGCATAAATTTTACTAAATGTTGTTAAAAATGTTTGGTTACTTCTGAGTTCACAGCTGCTCGGGCTGCGACCCCGCAGGCCGCGGGTCCGCAACATTTGGTAAATTGCTGATAAGTCATGCCACCCTATAGTTACGCCACAGCTCAAGATATATTGAGCAGTAAGGGATTATTAAGGGTTCAGAAAGACAGAATAATATTGTATTCACATGGCGAAATATCCGATCCGAAATTACTTGGGAATGCCAATAAATATTTCTTCAAGGAACCGCTCCCTTCTTACCTTCAATGACATACTCGTCGAACTTGACTGTCCCCTCGTTCTCCAGTTTGACTGGTGGTCTAAACTTTTCCAGCAGAATCCTGACGGCACCCTCGCGGCCGTGACGAGCTGCGGCTATCAGGGGGGTGCACTTCACACCGTCGCAGCAGGCATCCTGGACAACAAACATAACCATCATCGAGTATCCATCTATGTTTAACACATCGATTGAGAGTTTTACCCACCCTAACATATCGTAACATTCTTTGAAGATATTATCTTTTAATAATCGAGATGATCTAGGTGTAAGATCCAGTAACTAACGTGAAATGTTCAACGGAAGGAAGTAATAGACCTGCACGGGCGGGTTCACAAAAAGGTCATCCTTCCGCAGAGTCCTATCACCAAACTGCTTACAACACATGCTGTCAATGTTTTTAAGCAATGAAATTGAGTAAAATATGTTTTTATTCTACCTAAAAGTATGTTCTTATTCTGCTTGAGATTTAATAAATATTTTCATTCTTATTGAAATTTAAATAAGATCTGAATTTAAAAACAAGGTTGGGTTGTGCGTCAATAGCATAAATTATTCTGATCCAAAACTGATTATACCTTTCCATGAACAAAAAGCTATTCATAATGTAGCAGGGGAATAAGATCAAATAAATTTGCATGAAAAGCGAGTTACACAAGCAAATTTAAATATGTGTATAGAAAAAACAGTATAAGTAGTACCTTGCAGTGACATAGCAAATACATTCTGCTTTTCAATTCAATCCCAAATAAATAAGTTCAATAGGAAATAAAGAAATGGTGAGTTTTCAGTTAATATAAATAATTAAGGAGGCATTGCAATAATTACACCACACTGCTCCAATGTAGATTAACAGAGGGATTAATAATTCTTGATCCCTGATTACTTTTTAAGCCTCCTGAAGATATTTCATTGAAATTTGTCATTTACTTCAGAGGAAAGTTCCTGAGAAAACCTGCTCACCTGAAAATTCTTCAAAATGTTCTCAAGTGTATATGAGGTCTGCCAATCCACACTAGGCCAGCATGGTGGAGTAAAGCAATCCATGTAGATCCACTAGGTTGTATAAAATTTGAACATTAAAATGATGTACAAATTAAAAAAAAGCAAAATAAATAGCAGCACACAGTTGGTTACTTGTCATCAAATTATTAATGATTAAATAAATTGTTTTTCATTATCCTTTTAGGTGTTATCCTGACAGTTAAATAGTTTCCTTTATTCTAAATTGCCTATTTCAGGGGTTCTCAAAATGTGCGCCGCAACAGCCTAGTGTGCTGTAGATCCTATATTTACATTGCATATTTTATTTATGTTTTTCTAAAGTCTTTCATGTTGTTTTAATAAATAATAATAAATATCTCGGAACATCTCGCACACCGCCATCTGACCCCAAACTATGGTGATCAGACAACTGATAAACATACATATATATTTTTAAATACTCATCACCAAAAAGTTACACCTGTGTAGGATTCAAACCCATGACCTTTGGTGTAGCAATCAGGTTCACAAACCACTAGACCAACGACCCTGTCGAATTTTGTTTGTGTCAATTCTTATCTAATAAAACAATTAATTGTGGATGTTTTTATTTTTTGTTCTGTTCTCCCTAACCCACCTACTATTAATGTAACTACATATTTCTTTCAACTATGTCTATTTCAAATAGGTAGCCATGACAAAATATAAAACTTGCAACTGTGCCGTGGTTTATAAAAGATTGGGAACCCCTGGCCTAGTTATTATTGAAAATTATAAAACTGAATTCTTCTAATAAATGTCCTTCAAATATTGTGCACAATATGTACTTTGTTCTTATTAATACATGATTAAAATTATTCATTCTCTTCAATTAAACATCCCTTTCTCTGTCCTTTAGGGTTTTATCCAATGGCCACCTGTTCATAAGACTATTGTGAGCCTGTATAAAGTTATGTATTGAATTAAGATAAACTATACGAATTTGTCCAATTTTTTAATTCATACTACAAAATGTGTTTTCTTAAAGCATAGAAACAAAATGTGTAAAATAAATAATTTTATCTTCACATAGCTTGTGAACATACAATTTAAATTTACAGCGGAACACAAAGTTGATATCAGCAAAATTTATTTAATTTTGAAATTTGCATTTCCTCAAAATTATTTCGACATATACAAGACGTCACTGAACTTGGAAAGATCTACATGTAAAACAAAGATCATTAATTTTGTAAACATGTCAATGACCCAAGTCTATATTTATAAGTTTCTTTTTTGTTTGTGTGTCACATATATTACACAAATTGCGTGTATAAAACACCCAGTATAACTGAAATATAATAACCAACAAAGCCTAAATCCATGTACCTAATCAATTCTAACATATAATAAGGTGGTAGCTGAAGCATTCTCTGCTTGGAAGACAATTTATAAAAACATTTACTAAGAATGTATTTATTAAAATATAAAATTTCCCCCAACAATGATGTTTGAATATTTGTCTATTTGTACATGTGCAACCTTTGATCTCAGAAAAATTAGGATTTTGTTGCAGTTTTCAATTGTGGTAAGCTTGGAGTGACACAGTACTTATTTTTTCATTAAAAAAGTATTTGAATTTAAATAAATCAAGACATTACTGTGTTAAAAAAAAATAATGCTCAAGGACAATAGTAGGATTTTACTGACAAGCTAATTAATACACAGATTCTAGTAAATATGTCTTGTGATTAACAAAATATTTGATGTCATCCATTGTGTAAATTGTCTATATTGAATATGGACATAATTTTATTTATGCCAAAGACAAAATATTGAGGAATTACTTATATATTATGCTACACAAACAATTAAATATATCAATCAAAGGATAATGTTGTTTTCATAAAGTTAAAATGTGATAAACTCGGCGCAAGACGTACGAAATTAAACTTAATGTGAATCTGCTAGCTTCAAGACGTTTTTGTGTACATAAATAGAAAAGATAGGTCACAGTAAACCAACATCGACTGATGACACTAATGATTTTATTATTTAGTAATTATTTCTTACAAATAAATATTGCAAAAGCATAGCACTTACTTCATTGAGAAGAATGTCGATCTCGTCTGTGTCTTTTTCGTACAACAATGCGTACAAAGTTAAGGACATTCCATCCCTCGCAGCAAAATAAACCCTTTCCCTTATGGAAGTTGATTCGATCCGCGACAATATCTTCTCTTCCATCATCTAATTCACGTAAATCCAAAAATTGTCCACTATTAACGTCTATCACCAAAGTTAGCTAATAGTCAAATGTTTATTTTCTTTTCTTAACACCACTCATGATATTCGACTCAATCCAGTGACTTCAATCAATGAGAAATGGAGAAAAAGTCTTGAATATCTTGAAATTCTCAGTCAGACAATAATCACATAGCACAGCTGAGTCGAGCACAGCGAAACATGCACAGACTAATTAGAGGAAGTATCTGAAGAAAACGGGAATGAAAAACTGAACTGAAGCAAGCAAGATGGACGATTCATAAATATATATTTATCTCATTCTCATAATACGAACTTCTATCAGAAAAAGAGAGACAAATCACGTACCCCACTTAACACCAGGAATTTGACAATATGTCTAATAGACACTTGAAGGTTTTCAATTTGTCAAACAATTTCCTAGATTGGCGCACACTAGTTCTGTATTCTGTGGCGCACATCTATATAATAGACAAAAATTTAGAAATAGATCACGAAGCGGACACCTTCTGCGTTCACCAATTTCGCTTCCATCGAACGACACAAGGGGAGCATAAAATTCACACGTTGGGTGCCACCCTTTTGTTGTCATAGACATCCCGCCGCTTCGCCTCGTCCTGTAACTGATTGCTTTATTATTATGCTTGGGTTTCCTCTCTTATTATAAATATTTCATAGTATAATCCAGCTCAGAATAACGAACAAACCACCAGGTCGATCAAATTCACAACATCACGCATTTGAGAAAAGAATGATAGTAAATGCATATTCGTTCAACGTATCTCCTCTGTTCTTTTTTTTACCACACTTATGATTAACAAGCATAGAATATCAAAAGGAAGTGCTTCAATCTTCTCTGATCTTCTATTGTTAAGTCTGTAATTTTATTTTACGACTCTCTTTACTTATATCTTATCTGTATACTTAGCATATCTATCGCATTTCATGCCACGTTTTGTACAATGTGGAATTTGATAACCAATCAGAACGCAGTAATCAAATTGGTTTGGATCCTGCCTTTCAAATTGACATTTTTTGCTATTTGTTTTTGACGTGTTGCTATCGTCACTTTCAATTTATTTACAACTTTAAAATAAAATTGAAAACTTTATTAATCATGTCGAGCGGTCAATGGGAAGTAGTTGGAAAGAGTAAGAAATCGCAAAATGGTAAGGTAAAAAATATTAAAGATGATGATAAAAAGCCGGCGAAAAATGGTCCCAAGTTGGAAGATATCGGTGAGTAATCGGTGTACAGTTGGATAAATATGCATTACCATTATGTTTTTGTAATGATACTTGCATTCTTATATGATTCTGACTTGAAAATTCTTTAACAGTACCACATTCACAAATAAAGTCATATTATGCGGGCATGGAAATTGATGACACCAAAAAAGCGCCAAAAGATAAAAAAAAGGATGGAGATAAGAAAGGAAAGAAACAAAACAAAACGGAGCCGTCCAAACCTAAACCACCCAAAACTATTGAGGGTGCTTTAGAAGCTGTAAGTATAAAAAATAACCTTACGAGAATTAAACTGCAGTGCACAGTAGGTCAATGAACCTTTTACTGCAATCTGCAGGTTACTCAATCGACCTCAGTTAAATTTTAGAAAGTTTTACTTAATTTATTTTATACAATCATACTCAATAGTATATACTTTAAAATTTGATATTATTTATAAATATGAAAAATTTTCAAAAGTGAAAATTCAACCTCTAACTTTAGGTACTTCATATTTTATTTGATTATAAATATATATAATTCATCCTCACCAAAACACTTGGATTTTTGAACTATGCAACACACTTATCAAATTATAGATATTTCACAACTACCCCAACTTTTATCACAATATTCACATAGCAGTAAACAAATATGTGATAACAACATCTATATGTACACAGATTGATTCATCAGAGTTGGCATCCATAATATCATCAAATAAAATAAGATTCTCCAATGCCCCACTTGTTTGGCTGAAAGAAGTTGCTAGTTTCCTGAACTCAAAAATCCAAATAGACGTTGAAGATCCAACATTCTACAGCTACCCTCCAAACTATCCAACATGTGTTATCCCAAATGATGTTAAGGACTGTTTGGAGAAAGTACTTCAGGATGCTGGGAAAGCTAATACGCAGCTTTTCTTTGATGTCACACTCACAGCATTAGCAAATGACATGAGCAGAGGTAATTATTTAAAAATTATTTATATGTAAGTAATATAATAATTATCTATATATAAGTAAGTTTAGCACTGGGAACTCTCATACCTGTAGAAAGCTGACAGTGTTATTCAGTAATTCATAAAGTTAAAGTGCGAAGTACTATGTGATGACACCAAACGGTTGATACTTAGTCACAACACTTTTATAATAGTACTCATAAACACATATATAACTACAATTGGTTTAGCATCATGGGTTTGGCTTGTCAACTCAAAATATATGGAACTCCACCTACTACTATTCTAACCTTCATCCAAATTGCATCTGTTTGGTATAGTCTCTAAGGGCATGGAGAGGCAAGAGAGAGTGTGATAGTATCAGTGCAGATATTTGTAAAGTATTATTACACACAAACTTGTAAATGCTTTTGTTCCCAGGTCAACATGTAAATGGACATAGGATACTGCTACAAATGTTGGCACTAAACTCTCCTGATTTTTGCATAGCCTCAATAGCAAAGAATGTGAGCTTACGTAATTCATATCAGAATCGACCTCCAATAGGCCTCTCGTTACTGTGGGCGTTGGGGCAAGGCGGCCATCGAGATTTTACTGTTGGTATGAAAGGTAAGATACTTCTCTATCTCTTTCTAGAGATAAATATAATTTTATTGTTAAATCTAATATCCCATCATGCTGAATAATTCTTGAAACAATTCCATTATTAGGATTACAATACAATACGCCAATACATAGGTAGGTAAAAATAAGCAGTATTCCCTATTTGTTAATAGCATCTTTCATTTATGAAATATCTATTGTATTTTTTAACATTTAACTGTTTTAAATCCCAGTATAACAAAGATGGGTGAAGACAATTTATTACGTGCAACAATAATGATACAATATTTCCTCCAAACCCGGCGTTAACAATTACAATATAATTTTGAAAGTGACACATTTTGTTTAAATTCAATAATCATAATTTTAGAATTTCTCTCTCTTAGTTTATGCAGCATCTTTTGGGTTCTTACTTCAACCTTTTTTTATTGCTCTTGTAATATATCACAGAGGACCACTCTTATCTATTTATCAGTTTGACATTTCTATAGGTATGGCCGCAGATAACCCCACTCTCACGAGAATGCTATCATCCACTCTGTGACCTTTATCAGTGTCTGATTCACTTGTATGTAGCCTAAACTAATTGCAATATATTTCTGTTATATAAAAAAAAAGTGTTCGATAATAATTATAAGAATCTGTTGGACATATTTTATTATAAGCTTTGTTAACATTTTTAGGAAATTACTTTATTAATAGCCATATGCAATATTTACTGTAGAAATAGTTATTATTTATAACAATTTCTTTCTCCTTGTCCCATAGCCTGGCAAGACATATTCCTGCCCATCGTGGAATTGAAGAACTATTCCAAGTTCGTCATATCTTATCTATCCAGGCTAATGGATTCTCAAGCGGAATTAAAAGCTACAGTAAGCCAAGACCAGCTGTTTGCTATGTTTGATCTGGTCAACAGCAAAAAGAATGCATTATCCAAGGAATTGGCAAACGATCTGATAGCACAGCTAAGTAAATATAAGGTAAGATAAGCATTGTTATGTAAATTTTATTATAATCTAAGAAAGGTGTGCACAAACTGCCAAACCACACTTAGCTAGTGGTTTGGAATGACTAATTATAGTTAAGTAAATTTGGCTGCAGACTTAAATTTAATTTTGCCAGAACTAACAAATTCAGTTTTAAGAAATACGACACAAGAGGTATTTTTAAAATAAACCAAAATTATCCATCTAAAAAAGTAATTTTATTTATGAATGAGCTAATAAAAGCATGTAGCCCATGAAACATTTTGACATAAATTAGTATTCAAGTGGGATTTTAAATAGATAAAAAAAAGTTACGTAACTTTACTATGGCATTGAAAAGCAATGAAGTTGCTGTTTTATGATGTAATAGAAAAATATTCATACATGGGGTATGTGTGAATATTTTTATTATGAGCATTTATTTAATTTTATTGTTGAGTTACTTTATAACTAAGTAATCTAGACTTACATAAAATAATTTTCAATAAGAGAATATTGTGAAATCCATATATTATTAATTTTTGAAAAGTTGTACCCATTTTTACGAATATTACGCGGATGGAGGACTCTGCAATTTGGCACAATTAAAGTTTCTACAGAGAAGCAGTACAAACAGCTATTATTTTATATGAAGATTAAAAATACATATATTTAAAAATATTATACAATGTGTAATACTATCTTATCACGCGTTTGATACACACTGACATTTGACAATTTCAGTATTGCCAATGACATTTTTATAATTGATAAATTTACGGTTGAATTTGAAAGGCAGATGGGATCTCTAGTATACATAATATATCATATTCCAACAGGATATCTTCTTCCAAAAGAGTGGTAACAAGTTACAAGTGACATTCAATCAAATAATGAAGAAACTTCCGAACCAGTACCTCAGTGGTGCGGCGCTAGACCCCTACAATAAGGTGCTGGTAGAGAGTTTACTAGATTGCTTGCAACGAGACGACTCATGCAATGCCACTTGGAGACAACTGTTCCATAAATGTACCAAACAGTCCGCAACTGTCATTGAATATATTGGTAAGTTTAACAAGAAATTTCGTAATATTAAAGTGATTATAAAACCTGTCAGTATTGTCATATATCTTTATAATTGTAATACTGCATGTACATTTTTAGATTAATATCAGGGATGTTATATAAAACGTTTAAATTGTTATCTTTACTAATTTTATAAAGAGGAAAAATTTTATTGTTTATTTGAGGTGATTAGGCTCTGAAACTATTTGGCTGAATCAAAAAATTATTTTTCCATTACATTCTAGTATTACACTGATGAGCATATATTATAAAATATAAAAACGTTAGGTGTCCGTATGAAAACTTTGATAATGTAACCCAAACTGAGGAAAATTATGGAAAATGCTGCGAAAATTATTGACAATAGAGCAAAGTTATGTACCACAGTTTTATAGTGGACATCAATATCTGCAAGCAAGACTACAATACCATGTGTTTTTTTTTTCTGGTTACTGGCTCTTCCAAAGAGAAAGGAGGGGAATTCTGTATAAAAAATATTTACAATTATGTGAATATGTGAGGTGTATTATTGCATAAAGAATATTTTAAGTACTATATAAGACCAATGTTTTTTATGACTATAGACAACACTTTTACTTATTACTAATTCTTCATGTTCTTTGAGATTGGCCAATCTAAACAGAACATATTCAAAATAAGTGGTTATTGATATAACAAACTTCTCTGTAGTGGTGTAAAATACAAGATGAAGAATTTGTGATTCTAGGATAGATGAAGCTCATAAAATTCTTAATGTTATATTGTTTTTATAGCAATATTTATATTATTGTAGATACCAACTGGGATGTTGTAAGTCCGAGACTAAAGCAAAAATCTCTCAAGCAAACCATTGCTCAGTACAAGGAAGTCAGCGTTGAAGCTCTTAAAGGGAAACGGAAAGATGAAACTGTTATTAAAGCAAATAAAATATGCCAGGTAAGTTATCTTGTTTTTACAAGCTTTTATTTAACTTACAGTGTATATTTCTATATCAGTATGTTAGTATATTTGTTTTTCATGTGTTCGGGTATAAAATTTAGCCCTAAGCTTTCTGTTGTGAATTATTTTAATCAAAAGCATGTCGTTGTAGATCTTACTGCTATAGTAAAACATATGTTAAGTAAATAATATCAGGTTTCCAATAGTTATTGTATATCTGTAGTATGTGCTTGTATGTATGTTTATGTGAAAGTGTGTGGATATGTTCCTAAAACTGTACATAAATGTTTACAACTTATTACTTGGAAACAAAATGTAGTAGTAATAAGTTATATGAAGTATATAAAAAATCTGTCCATATGTAAAATTTAACCACATACTCATGTCATTTTAAGTGAGATTCTGTTCTACTAAAACTCCTCCCGAAGCAAATTTTCCTTTTAACACATAGCATAAAAAAAAATTAAAAAATTCCACAAAATGTCACATTATACCTTGTATCTTGCTTTATAATTGTATAGTCATCCATAATGCGTTCGTGTATTGAATGAAATGTTGAATTGAATGAAATTAAATTAACCTAGTCGCGTGCCATGTCATGAAAACTTATAAGCACGACGGCGTTATTGTGCATTGGTTCTCATTTTGTATACTAAAGATGGGCAACATTACATCATAGATCCTTATAAAAAATTATAACGGTAACCCTTCACTTTTAATGTCATCGGTTATGTCAAATGTCAAACAAATTATTCTAAAACAATTTCTAGAAGACATTTTGCGTTTTTGATTCAATATTAGTATTTTTAATTTTTAGTAGCTTTGTGTGGTTGTGTATGGTGTATTATCGTTTTAAATAATTTGTTCAGGTAAGTTGTGTTTGTAAATTTAACTTGTACGAAAAATTTAAGCCCTTTTACGTATAACGCAATTATCTTTATAGAAGCGTCCTTCTCACTAATGACCAATTTGTTACGTAGAATCAATATGAATCGTAGTTTCCTATTCAAAGCTAGATAAAAACTTGCAGGCGTCCGGTGTAACAGTAAACATGTTTTCAATGTATGTCTACATAGTTTTAACATCCGTTATTCGACTCGACAATAACCATATGAGTCGTCGGCTCCCTCGGCGGGAGTCGCGTAAATTATTTCGAGTGAAGAACTTGTTAATTGATGCCAGGTGAAAAAGTTTCTAATATGTGTGTTAAGTTGTGTGGTTATTTGCGTTCGTGTGTCAATACTTTGTGTTTTAACTGTGTAAAAGTTGATTGAATACAACAAAGAATATTTTTTTCACAAATTTCTTTAATGAGGTTAAATGCGGCATATTTCATCGATCTTACATGGAAATTCATCAAAGTCTTAATAGATTACTCCAATTTTATCTCCAAAGAATAATAATCAATATTTAAGATATAATGACAGTTTAATGGTCATCCATAGTTACTAGACGTTTTAGTGACTTTAAGTTTTAGAATTAGTTGAAAATGGAATACAAGGAATGTTTATTTATTTATTACTCTCATCTTTGTCAATATTCACTCATTTCATGAAATCATTATCTAGTGCTGTCTCAATTTTGCCAGAGGAGGTTTACTCCTTTTAGCCTTTACCGTTGTATACTATACAATATATAAAATAATAATAATAAGTCACTTTCTTTATATTTGTAGACCTTAAAAGTTTGCAGTAATATATTGAGTTACATAGTAATATTTTATAGACAAAGCTGTTTACGCAAACTTAATGTTAATAATTGATATTATATCCTCAAGAAACTGGTTATACAAACAGTCTTTAATGCTGTTTATTCAATATAATGTTGTCAAGTCATTAGCAATTGATTATTTTGAGTCTGTAAGCTAGAATATACATTGATGTTTTATATATTGATATTATTGATAATAAGACTTGTGGTTGACGTGATTGAACAATAATTTATTTTATTATGAATTGCACAGACCTCTTGAGGGTATTCCATTATAGACAATATTTTTTATTGATACCATAAAGTTTTATAGCATTGAATTACATCTGTAGGTGTATGGAGTATATTTCGTTGATACAATACCCCTGATCAGGTGTTAATCTTTTTGATGTAACTTATATATACAAAAATTGTATTGTAAAAAGCCGATTTGTGTTGATATGAAACTTTTTCTTTGTTTTTATTAACATTGTTTGTAATGATAATATTGTAATATTTATAGTTAAAGTTAAATAGCCTAACAAGTACATGGTCAAAAATCAGCAAACTTGCACTTCCTTCATTGATCCAATTAGATGAGGATTATTACTTTGCTTCTAACTGAAGCTAGAAGCTAGGGATGCCATAAACAAGATTAAATTCTTTAAATTATTGAAATTATATTATCTATGTCTCTATCTCGCCAGCAGGTGGTTTTGTGTTCAAGCCTAATTTATTGAATATAAAAAAAACTTCTTGCTTTGTAAATTAACATAAGCTTAGCCTTCAAATGGAGCTGTTTATGATATTAGCACAAAAGTACACAATAAGAAGTATACAGACAAATCTAAGAGGCAAAACAAAAAATCATTGCTTAGGATACTATTAAACTGTGCCAAATACCTTTTACATACAGACAGTGATCAGCTAGAATTAGTAGAATTGGGAAATAATATGGTAGGATGTACACATTACATACCATACATACATATAATACTTTTATCATTGTTCCAGGATATTCTAGACAGAATGACGAGTACTAGAAGATTCCCTTGGCTGTGGGCGAGTTTCTTCCTCTTGGTCGGAATCGCTGGATTGGTTGCTTATGATGTGTCATTAGCTGGCGGAAACTTCCCTAGTGAGTATTTTTAATGTTGAAATATTATATGTAGTTGACACCTAAAACTTATGTTACATTTACAGAGCATAGAAAATGCCATTCTCTCTCCCCAGTCATCAAATGTATAACGCATGATGCTAAATGAAGTTAAAAACTTAATAATACCTATAATATATGTATTATTTGGACTCTGTTTTAATTTAAAAAGCATTCAAATAGAATAATCATGTTAATAGGGTTCGACACATTGATTAACATCTGGGCATCAGTTATCTAAAATTCATAACAACATAAAATCTACATTATTTATAAAGGTCACAAGAAAACCTGTTACTAGATGAGATGCGTTACTTGGTTGATTTTTTTGTATTTAATAATAACTCGACCTTGCTTTGCATGGCAAAAGTATTGTAAATTCCAACACGTAGATACTATATTTTTTTGCGGAATTTATCGCTATTACCTATATTTATATAATAATATTATAAAGAGGTAAGATTTGATTTTTTGTTTGAGGAGAATAGGCTTCGAAACTACTGGGCCGATTTGAATAATTCTTTAACCGTTGGAGTCCTACATTATTCCTGATCAACATAAGCTGTAAAATATTTTCAAAAAGTTAGGGGTCCGTGTGAAAGCTTCGATAATGTAACCCAACCCAAAAATAGTCCTTATATCGCGTACGCTGCGAAATTATTGACAATAGAGCAAAGTGACGTACCAAAATTTTATAGACATCAATATTTACAAATACTATATGTCTCACTGTTACAGTTATGTCACAATAACTACTTTTTTCTGATATTTAATTTGCTCTTCTGAAGCGAAGGGAGGGCAGTTCCTGGTATTTTCAAAACAAGTCACTTAATAAAAAAATCTGTACGATCCACAAGCATGCTGTTTTTCGGCGTGAATATTGTTCTGTAATTTCCTTCATTACCGCTCCTGCTAAACTTGGCTGTTTATTCCATTTATCTATAAAACAAAAAATATCATTGGGCTTCTCAAAGTCCAAAAGACATGGCCCCACTTATCTCATTACAAAGTTACGTGCGCACCATTCGTCAATATACCAAAACATGTCAATGGCAGTGCCATCTGATAAATCGCGGGCTTTTGGGGGTTTTAGATAACATTGATTATCGTCTGTAAATAGACCGTAATTTATCAACTTAAAGGAAAATTTATCCATGTCTTATTGTATGATTTGGTTTTTGGTTGTCTAGATCTCCATTCTCCTGTGTCCTCTCTCGTTGCACGTCTCTCTCTCTCTGTTGGCCTCTCTATCCCACACTCTTAGCGTCTTTCTCTCCCCGTCTCTTTATCTCTGTCTCCCTTTCTTTCCATTCTTCACCCTCTATGTTTCCCTCTTTCCTTGCCACTCTCTAACTGTCCTTCCCTGTACACCTTGTATCTCCATCACTACGAATCTCTTATCTATCTCTCTCTCTCTCTCTCTCTCATTCACTCACTCACTCACTCTCACTCCTTCCAGTTGAGATGGCGATAAGGCCCCAAATGCTTACAGTGGGGGAGAAATTTAGCTCAATTTTAATTTCAATAGAGAATAAATTAAAAGCCAGTTATACCAATTAAACAATAAATACTCGTAATCGTTTTGTAACATAATTGTCCGTGCAGATTTTTTAGGCGTCTGAGTATATATTTATAAACAAGGAAAATTGAATGTTTGGAGTAACCTTTCGAAGGAGATGTGTAGATGAACTACCACATATATATATATACAAATCAATGTCTGTGTGTCCTTTACAGACTCTGAAATATAAGGGGATATACACCGAGATCTTTAGGAATCATGTTCAGAAT
>DWJZ01002153.1:0-20353 GCA_018249125.1 Asbolis capucinus
TTAAGGTCATGACCAGCCTTAAACAGCTATTATTCACGATTTTAACGTTAAAACAAACTCGCATGAGAACAAGGGGCTTGGCTAAATACTGTATTGCGGTAAAGCATGCATACATCTTTCTATATCACACATACAACATCTTTAGATAGGAGTATCCAGTACTCTGTTAATGGCCTTCAACCTATTAATGTAGTGGGCCATTAACGCGGACTGCGGGCTTAATGCGGACTGGTGGAGGGGTTGGTCAACCCAAGTTTTGGAAATTTTTTGCCGCCCAAAGTCCTTCCGCCAGCACGAAATATCGCTTCGTCTCGTCTTCTATCACCCGTACCGCGAAGGACTGGTATAAGTTCGCGTCGTTATTCCTGTTCGATTGCAATGTAAAAGTCTTCAAGTCCAGAGGGAATAGGCTTCTAGTAAATTGTGCGCTTTACCATCGAAGACTTCATCGCCTCCTACCATCAGGTGGAGTGGAGTCAAGCGATATTATTTAAGGTAAAAAACATGGTTTAACAATAGCTGACAAACGATAACAACCAGAACCCACGGTTATAAGTGTTTATGAAAGTTTTGTTCCAAACGGTCATATTTCTACAGACCGCACTCGCTTGCTTAACTTTTTTGATCCCTTACAAACAAAACAAAACCCGGTGTAGTTTTATGAATGATAGTTTTATTGCATTATATTCTGTTCCGTTCGGAAGCCGTTCGGTTACGTTCAGTTCGCTTCTGTTCCGTTCTTATTCATTTTATTTTGCTAACCAGGGATGGCTGAACAGTATAATCTTCATCGGAATGATGGTGGGGGCGTACGCCTGGGGCTCAGTGGCGGACTCGCTGGGTCGCAAGCGGGTGCTAATTGCCATCTCGGTGGTCAACGCTCTCGCCATCGTCGCCTCCTCCTTCAGTCAGAACTTCGAGCTCTTCATGCTGTTTCGATTTATTAATGGTGCCGCGTAAGTACGATATAAAGTGAACTAAAGTAACTTAGAACTTGCTTATAAGATGACTAGGTATTAGTAAGTCTGAGATTTTATCAGATCCTACAAGTGTGAAGAGTTATCCAACAAGAGTGAAGTAGAAACAGGATCAGCTTACTGCATGCCCCCATACTGCTAATAGGAGAAAGAGAAATTGAGAAGATCTTGAAGGAGATCCTCTTGGTAAATACCAATCACAATGTACCTACCAAAGGCAATGTTTAGCTGAGATTTGATATATTATTACGCCTTAGATTTTGTTACAACGTAACATGTAAGATGACTTTATACATCTAGATTATATGTCGCTAAAAGTACAACAAAGACCTAGATATATTGTAGTACGAACCTTATAGTTCAGATCTATAATTCGAAACCAGTCATTGAACAAACCGTCAAGGTAAAGATACTTACTTAAGCGAAGAGTAGGTACCTAGCATGTTTACTTAGTTACCAAACTAAATTAATTAAGAGACTTTTGAGTTGTGCGTTATTGAGGCTTCAGAAGAAGCTTAGTATGGCAAATTATCTTTCTTCTAAGTCTAATTTTATTAGATTTACAATGTTTCAACATCTGACTTCAGGTTAGGTGGGTCTGGTCCCGTCATCTGGTCGTATTTCGCGGAGTTCCAGCCGAAGAAGAAGCGAGGTGCCATGTTGAGCTTCATGGCTGCCTTCTGGACGCTCGGCAACCTGTTCGTGGCTGGCCTAGCCTGGGTCATCATTCCTAGTGGTAAGTTGGAGAACTCTATACTGATTCAGCGAATTGTGGAAGGTTTTTTCCCGAAGCTTGATTTAGCTCGTATATTTTACTTGAGTTACTTGGATACTGTACATCAATGGCGTATAGGCTTAGGCAAAGTCGTATCATAGAAGCCCTCAATTATTTATTTCCCAAATTCAACACATCGATAGCGTAAAAGGTCAAATTACTTATTGGTCTGTGGTAAAGTCTGGTGGCATTGCATATAAAAGGGCGAAGCATCGTTAGTGAATATAACTATTACTTATCAGCTTTAGCAGTAACAGAAGAATCTCTTCCTTCTTTATTTTAATGTTTGACTAGTCAAGGCAGTTATTCAAAGTGCTATTTAATATAATGACTTTAGGTATTCCAGATCTTCAATATTAACAATTTTAGAAAATCAGCACATTGTCAAGCTATAGCTTCTTTCATGTTTAGTTTATCTAACCCATAATTGTTCTGTATCAAGTAACTACTCAAGATCTTCAAAATTTACGATTCTTGTAACCTTCCAGCAGTTTTAACATTGAATTAGTATTTTGGTCGTGAATTAAGAACAAATAAAAAAATAAAAAATATATACAATGGTTGACTGAGCCTACCTGTTCACACCATTTTATAAGAGCGTTGTCAATTATCAGAGTTTCCGGAAGCGACCGTGACAACTCACCAAACCGGTGGCACGCCAATCAATATATGTATATTCACTGAATTATTTCCCTGACAAAAAACCTTCAATATTAAAAGAGTTGAACAAACTGCAGTTTTATTGTAGATCCCTTATTCATGAATTTGGTCGAAGGACATTCAGGAATCCCTGATAACCTTAACCCAGAAACACCCACAAATAAAAGTCCTTTTGCATCCTTTCCAGAAATCGGAGGTGAAACAGGCGGATTCGTGTATAACTCATGGCGTATATTCCTGCTGGTGATGTCATTACCTTCCTTCGTAGTCGCTGCGCTGCTTTTCCTGTTACCAGAGTCTCCCAAATTCTTGATAACGACGGGGAGACAGGAGGCAGCATTAGAAGTGTTCCGTGGGATATACATGATGAATACTGGCCGGAGTAAGGAGGAGTATCCAGTCAAACAGCTGTTGGTCGAGGAGCCAATACACACCAAGCCAGAGAAGCAGAAAGAAGCAAAGGAACCGAAGTCCAAGATGAGAAGGATGTTGAGCGATATAATTGAGCACAGCAAGCAGCTGTTCGTACCACCTATACTCAAATTCACTACGATCTCTATCACAATAAACTTTACATTCCATATCGGGTGAGTAGACCTTTCGCTAAATAACTGACAAAGTCCAAAAAACAAAAACTTCTCTGTATTCCACTTGACAAGGCTTACGGTACTGGGAAATTCTTCATCCTACGTCCAATTGTGATTCAATTTGAATACCTAATATTCTGTAGAGATATGGTGAGATTTAAGTAACTCTAAGTACAACAGAAGAAATATAGTAATGAGCTAAAAATGTTAGAATCAAAAAACTTGAATGTTGCCTATTGGTCCTAAGCATCCAAGCCTGTATTTTCCATCTGTATCATATGACTGACAGCAGATCTGTACAGTTCGCATGACTAGAATAATTTATTAGCATTGAGCTGGTCTGGGACTCGAAGGTTGCAACCGATCACCAGACCCTGGATACGTATTGAATTTGGTTCCTCATTAGATTCGACTTCATTACAAGTCGTACCAGTTAAAACATTCGTGTTCCGAACAATAGGTACAGGTTCGGTGTGTGTAGTGTCTACACACACTTGTAATTGCCAAAAAGTTATGTCTGTATTATATATTAATTATACCACTTATGTCTTATGTCACCAAAGTTATGACTGTATATATTAATTATACCACTGTATATATATGTATATATTAATTATACCACTTCGAGCACTTGCTTCGGTGAAGGAGAACATCGTGGGAAACCTTTACATCAGTTCTTCATAAAGTTTTCAAAAGTGCGCAAAATCTATCAAGTTATATTAGGCTGGCATGACTATGGACAGTGCCCCTCTTTTTATGTAACCTGCAATAAACCAGTTATGAGTTGTAGTAAAACCCTTCCCATTATATCTACTTTCTTTAATTTATTTATTGCTTTATCTTCCAGTTACTACGGCCTCATGATGTGGTTCCCTGAAATGTTCAACCGTTTCGACGAGTGGTCGCGCACGCACGACAACGCTGAAGCTGACATCTGTCAGGTAACTAGTGATGTTACTAACGTTCCATTATATTGAACCTTAATTTATCGTTTTGACTATATTGGAATATGTACGTTTCATACATAATTTATTTAGTTATATTGTTGTGTGATCAAGGAAATCTATATAACTTTAGGATGTCTTATTTGTTTATTTATTTATCTTTGGCAAACAAAACAGAATATGATTGAAAGTAATTTAACAATATATGTATATGGTAGTATTGATCTAAACCATATTCCTCTAATTATGTGTACTCTTCATGATTATAATTTTTTTAATTCCAATTATTTTATCAAAGATTTTGAGTATTGATAACATCTCTTATATTCGATTTTTGTACATTTTCAATCACTAATTATTTCAGTACCGTTCGAAATTCAAGTAGTTCGATTTTCGTATCGAAATAATTAATTTTTCACTCCAGGTAACAGCGTACGTCACCCATTACGGCACGCACTCGACGGAAGCGCTCTGCGACTCGCATATACACTCCGACGTGTTCATGGAGTCGCTGATCACAGTCGCCGCTGCTATACCCTCCAATATTTTCGCGGTACTGGGGATGGACCGACTCGGCAGGAAGTTCTTCTTAGGTTATTGTCCTAATATCCTAAAATATTATAGATGCGAAAGTTTTTGAGGATCCAGGACTACTACCTAACATATTTTTAGTTTTATATTTTTTGTACATATTCTGACATGTTCCTCGACAGTGTTCGCAACCTTCTCGGCGGGTCTGTGCTCGGCGGCGATGTACTTCGTGTACAACAAAACTAACAACCTGATAGTGAGCGCCATCTTCAGTTCCGTCATCTCCTGCGGCAATGCGTCGCTCGATTGCCTCATCACAGAAGTGTTCCCCACCAATTTAAGGTTAATAGTACCTTTTTGTACATACCGTTATTTCATCGATAATTTTGGTTAGGTATCGATAATCGATATTACGAGTACAACCTTAGTAAGGCTAAGTCTGAAATTAGGGCGTAAATTATTTTTAAATCTTTATGTCGTATAGGTGGCGTTATACATTGTGTATTTTTTTTATCTAACATAAAATATACTTATAACTCTAAATTTTCAATCTATCCCTCAATTCCCTTCACCAATTTGAATCTCTCTCCCAATCCGCATTAGAGCATTGTGGTGGAATATGCTCAAGACCTCCTCAGTATGAGGAGAGACGAGCTCAGTAGTAGCTATCGACGAGTTGAATCCATATTAGCATTAGCTTTTTCCCGCGACTACGTCCGCATTTTACACGCCAACTTCATCAAATAGGCAATATCCTATTGCACTAATAAAAAGAGCTATGCTTGTATTTAAGATAATGAAGAACGACCATATAAACTTTCACCCCTCCAAGCCTGTTTTCGTCTGAAAAATTTGCCTGTTTTCCTCTAGTTCTATGTCTGTAGGAAGTTTCATTGAAATTGATGCTGTAGTGTAGGCGTATTAAGATTAAGATTAGAATTTGGACTTAGATAAGATTAACAGACAGACAGATGGAGAGAGTTACTGTGAAATGTATAATATTAGTAGAGATAAGTATTATTGCGTGTTAATTTAATCTGTATATTATTTACATTCCAGAGCAACAGGTGTAGCGGTGTCTATGGTAGCGGCACGACTGGGCGGCATCATCGGCAACGTGGTGATCGCCGCGCTGCTCGACCAGTACTGCCCAGCGCCCACCTTCATCGTGGCCGTGCTGCTGGCCAGCGGTGGACTCATGTGCCTCTTCCTGCCCAACACCACTCGACAGGCCCTGCAGTAATGGGTACTACAGGGACCAATATAAATCGTGCCCAAGACCAACCGTTCTCTGCTGTCGTGTTACGTTGAAATGCCTTACGGATCCTACAGTGACCAAAAAAGATCTGGGAGTTTACCGTGCCTAATAGTGACCAAATCCCGTTATCTGGCCGTCGTGTCAGGCTAAAACCTTGAAACAGAAATAATGTAATATAATATCTGCCAATGTTTATTTCATTGTACAGTAACACTGTAGGTAATTTCACCTTAAAATTTTTGAATATATTCTTTATTGTCCCTCCAAAGGAATATCACTAGTCCTATAATCAGAAAGGTTTAGCTTTGCAACCTGTCACGAACCAGAGACAATTTTCAGATCCATAAATCCCAGATTAAAGAGTATTGACTGTACAAATTGTTACTGTGGTTTATATAGCTCCATCGAAAGAGTAGGTAACTCATGTAGATAGTTTGTTCATAATTGTACAATAATTTTATACTAATTTAAACGCTTCTATTGTACGAGTGATATTTCTAGCAATCGACTGTTGGAAGACCTTCACAATTTACACTAAATTCAGTCACGTTGACTTGACTGTCAACAATGACATATTAAATCTCAAGATAAAAAGCTCAAATTTGAATGCTTTCCTTCGGTAGACATGAAATTAGTGTAATTGCGAGGATATATTGCAGTGTACCGTAGCGCAGTCGCACCGGAGACCATATTTTGTTACTGGAAGTATTATAGGTTAAGTTTCGTTAGTTTGTAATTTCACTGTTACATTCAAAGTATTTACATAACGAATTTATACATAAAATATTGTTACCGTAGTTTGTATTTATGTAGTGAATAAAAACCTTATGAATCATAGTGAGATGTTTTCATATCAAAGAAATCATTTCTTGATAGAGAATCTGTTTTTTAAGTTAGTATCGAATAAAATATACCATTGAAGCATACGCCTTTTCTTTCAACGAACGAAAGTTTGTGAAGATGGATGAATGAATGTTTGTTACTTCTCCGCATAAAAAGTACTGAACTGATCTGAATGAAAGTTGGCACAGAGACAGATTATAGGCTGGATGGAATAACACATAGACTCAGTGGCGTAGCTATCTTGGGTGGCACCCGGTGCGGAAGTTGGTGGTGTCACCCCATTGACAGTATGAAAGCAAAATTTGTTTTTTAATGTTTGTTTGTACATAGTTATCGTTGAGTAACCGGGTGGGTTTACCCCAAAAAAGGTGACACCCGGTGTGGACTGCCCCTGCCGCCCTCCCTTTGCTACGCCATTGCATAGACTACTTTTGGCGAAGCCGCGAGAGAGAGGTAGTAAAAGAGATAATTGAATAAATTTTATTTATTAAAACTTTAAACTACACAAAAGTTATGTTATATTACTAGACTCAATGTTCATAGTATTTAATAGATCTAGATTCTGACATAGATCACTCAAACAAACCAATATGTGCCTTTGACATATTATAATTAATGTAACAAATATTGTACTTAACAGTAAAACTACTTAAATGATATACTCCCACATCAGTATCATTACTGTGTGCTGCCACCTACATATGTAATAGCACACTACACATACAACTCTGTGTAATCTTACACATGATATTTATATTTCGGGGATCGCTAAACGTTATAAAAATATTGCAATATACCTAAACTTTCATATATTACACGTACATACCAACAATAATTATCATAATTCAATTTAAATTTACAATCAAAAATCCTTAATCTAAATTTCTATGCATTGCTTGTTTAATGTATTCTTGACGCGTCCATAACGAAGTGTCATAATGTATCACATTGTCCCTTTTCATTCCTACGATATATTATATACACAAACATCTGCACACGTTTACAACGCTACATAGTTCTTCAGTAACTGTTTACAGATACAAATATTTGAAACGCCGCAACATGGCGACACATAGCGCACAGACAACTCGCGGACATCCCGATGAAATTGTTAAAACTTAACCCATTGCACATTTCGTAATAACATTATTGATACAATCGATAAAAGATGCTTAAATAAATAAAATTCATCAATATTCACCATAAAAACAGTTCAGAAAAAGGCCATGTGCTCGAAGCACTTACACAAACCCTATTTAATATCACTCACTGAAAGTTTTAACTGTGGCCGAAGCGGGATTTCGGCGGACATATTTGACGCGTCTGAGCTCGGCGTGAGGAGCCGCTGCGGCCACGGGCTGCCGTCCTCAGTCTCCGAGTCTCGCACATCGATGGACGACGGCGAGCCCACCGTCGACTCCACAGATGACACTATCCTCTCCGAAACGTCATCCGTTAAAATAGGCATCGATTTCCCGACCGATTCATCGTCGGTCAGAATAGGCATCGATATCGGCCCGCCGACTGCCACTTCCACTTCTTCCGTCGACACGAACGACATATCCGTGTTTGGGGACGGCAGCAAGGAAGTACCGTAGTTGTTGCCGCTTAAAGGATCTGTGGTTTTCAGCGCTATTCTCGGATCGGTAACCGTGATCGGCAACTCTAGGGAGGTCGGAACAGAATGCGGTGTGACACCGATGACGGCTAATCCGTCTTCGAGGTTAGATGGCACGGCAGGTTCGCTATCCGCTTTACTGGGAACTTCCACCGGCGTCATAATCGGCTGATTTAAGGTGGTACTCGTCTCGGAAACGCGACAGTGGACTGAGACGTTGGCGTTCAAATCGCGAAAATCAGGCGCTTCGTCTCTAGTATCGCCGTGAAACACGTCACTATTGGCGAGTGCAGCTTCTAAGATATCCCTGCGCTCGGGCTGAACGAGCGCCGGCACGGGTTCGGGCATAGGCACGAGTTGATTATTCTCCAGTACCAACGGACGGTTATCGATAGGCGTGAAGGTTCCGTTTTCTTCTACACAAAGATAGAATGATCCCGGGGGACCTCCGAAATGTTCTCCTGGTACCGCAAGCAGTTGAGAGTCTGACAACGCTGGCGGTGGCGGTGGTTCCGGTTGTACTACAGGCGGTTCCGGCTGACGAGCTATTGCCGTAGACGGTAATAGTTCTTCGAAATTATCTAATCCTGAATAACTAGAGGCAGAAGGAGCTGGAGAACTTAGACTAGGCGGAACAGTTGTGGATGCGATCGTATTAGACATGGGACATAAGGCTGGAACTGGCGTAGGTGTCTGTGCCGGTATCTCATGTTTCACTTTCTTTACGGGTGGTGCTGGAGCCTCGGCAGCAACCGTAGGCTGCTTTCTCGCTCTAGGTTTTTGAACATTCGATACAACTGTCTCGTTGGGCGAAATATTCATAGTTTTCTGTACAACAACTTTGCTCTCTCTAGCCGAAGGCACTAACGTTTTTTGAATGATTTGCCCGGTCCGTTGTAAATGTTCGAACTGTGCAGCCGTTAGCTGCATCATAGCACCAGATTTTTGCTGGAAGAATATTAAGGGCTCTGTTGAATTCTTTTGGATGGATATCTTCTTTGGATCACTTGAAATAATTCGTTTTTGAGCGGACCTTATCTCGGGCATTGGGGCTATATTTTGGGCAGTAGTAGCAACACGACCTCCTACAATCAATTGACCTTTAGAAGTAATTATAGCACCTTTTTGTTTCGGTACAAGTCTCGTCGGAGTCTTCACGGAAGCCACCGTCGTAACTGTAGGTTTATTGATACCTGAACCAGCAGATACTCTATGAGTGATCGTTTTAAGCTGCGATATGTTGGATTGTTGCTTATTAGGAAATAGTATTTTTTCATGTTCTGGTTTTAATACTATTCTAGATTGTGCACCTTGAGCATTAGTAATAATCATAACCGTATTCCCTGGTGCAGTTGCATCAGAGGCAGATGACACAAGCTTAGCCGATACTGGTTTATTATCAGTAACTTGCATGGGAGAATCTGGGCCTTTGCCAAGAAACATGTGTGCTTTTCCTGTTTGTGGATCGATAACTATTTTTTGTGTTCTACCTTGCCGAGGCGATGCTGTGGTAGGTAGTAGAATAAACTTTTCTGCCTTATTAGCGGATTGGGCGATTGATTGTATTATAGTAGGCGGAGTTTTGCCAGCATTTTGAGGAATTGATTGAATGATTGTAGTATGTGCCTTGTTAGTAGTTTGAACAATGGGTTGTATTATATTTTGCTTATTAGCATTTTGAGGCAACGCTTGTATTAGAGTAGGCTGTGTCTTAGCTACATTTTGAGAAAGAGCTTTAATTAAAGTAGGTTGTGCTTTAATTTCTTTGATTGATTCAGTATTCGGCACCTGTTTCGTCATTATTATTTTCTGTTTTCCACTTGTTTTATCAATCACTAACATCTTTGTACCCCGGATCTTTGAAGACCTGGACAAAATATTTGGTGTGGTTACCTTGTTGCCATCATTCACTGGATTCACTATTAACGTCTTAAATTCTTGTTTCGGAGTGTTCTGAGGCGTTGGACTAATAGCAATTCTCTCACTTTCAATTATAGTTTGTTTAGGTTTTACGGTCTTTTGCTGTATTGGTGTTTGTAATATGTTACCATCTGACATTACTATCGGCATTTTTTCAATACTTTCGGGGGTTAAAATATCATCTGACAACACAATTGGCATGGAGTTTATATCGAACATAACATCTTCTGTATTTTGCACTTCATTCACTTCTTTGCTTGGCTGTAAAGTTGGCAAAATAGATGTTTGAGCTTTCATTTTCTGTGCTTTGGCAGATGGTTTAGATATTTTTCTGACTTTTTGCTGTATAACTATAGTGTTAGGATCTGATTGTGGCTCAGTAGCGGTTTGGATCGTATAGGTTTGGACAGAAGATCCTTCTAAAGCAGCATTATTCGTACGCGAAAGAATTATTTTATCTGGAGTTGCTACTTCTGTAACATTGTTAAGCAAGTTTTTGTGAGGAGTGTTAGATCGACGGATAATTATTTTCTGTTTCGGCGAATTATTTTTGGCAGATACTCCAGCTTTGCCTAATTCTAAATTCAATTTCTTATCTTTTGCGGGAACAATTATCTGTTTCGTCAGTATGCTTGGCCCCAACCTAGGCGAGCAGGGCTCTTCTAAAATTTTCAATAGTTTTGGAGAACTTGTCTCGAAAGGGATTTTGTTACCGTTAGAAAGTTCATTACTTTTTTCTATTGTTGGTATAGGCCCTTTTTGTTCTAATGTAATTTCATGATCTTTAATAGGAACGATTTCATGATCTTTTACGGGTAAATATGCAAGAGGTTTGTCTAAAGTGTTAGTAGTATTGATTTCAGGTATATTTATTTTGTGTTCTATTGATTCCGACATCTGAACTAAGGATTGTGCTGCGTACAAATTTTCACTTTTTTCTTGTTCAGTTTCAAAACGAGAAGTCAAGTTATCTGTACTTGTAATGTGATTAGCTGGAATTTTAATGTTATGCTCCAAACAAGTTTCTGGGTCTACTTTTTTACTTTCTAATACAACGGTATTATTCGAAAATAAAACTTTGTCTTCAAATGGCTTATCTTCTACACTGATATTTTCCTGACATTCCACATTAACCTTATTCTGAATAGTTGTCGATGGCAAATTAATCAGAGTTTCTGCTATTTGAAGATCTGATTCTGATGGAGTAGTTTCTGGTACAATTATAGATATGTTTTCGACGGCTGCATCGTTATCAATATTTTCAAATTCTTTCCTTTCTATCATATTACAATTATTAACTGAACTTTCGTTAATATTTGTCTCAACAACTTCCTCACATGTAACGTCATTAACTTTATCAATCTCCATATTAGTTGGAGTATTACAACTATTGTTCTCTTCACCCTCATCACCAAAACCATTAACATTTTTCGGTGAACTATCTTTGTTGTCGTCCTCAAACAAATCTTCTGGGAGATCATTACTAATATGCCTGGTAACTCTATCAGTTTCTCGAGATACACTTAATAATGCGTCGACGGCTGACGCCGTAGACTCATTCATGTAAGGCTCAGCTACGGGATGAGATTTCTCTTGATTTGTTTCAGACTTTATTTCTTCACTTGTCACTTCTGGTGTAGTTTGAGGTTCTTCGACTTTCTCAGTCTCGTTGCATACTTGATTTCCACATAATTCATCTAAATTATCCTTACATAATATTTCTTCATTTTCAATGTTTTTACAATTTTGATCACGAATCTCGTCAGTCTGTTTTTCAGCAATTTCCGTTTCATTTGCTGAATGTGATGTATTTTCCTGTTTATATGCTAGATGACTATTAATCACACGAGGTTCCTCATCTTGTACCACATAGTCCAAAGTAGGTTCTACTTCTTTAAGCTCTACATGATAATCTTTCTTAATTGGAGAATTGATTGTTATTAAATCTGATTTATTTTCATCTTGTATGTCTGGTGTCAATTCGGGTTCAATTGTAGTTTTTACTTCAATATTTATATGGCCATAAACTGATTCTAACACTTTAGGAGAACTTTGTAATTGATCTATTGAAATATCATCAGTTTTAGTAAGATGTTCTACCTCAATCTGAGCTATATTGTTTGGTGATTTAGACATTACGTTATCCAGAACGAAATCACATTTTATCTGCGAGTCTTCTATTTCTATTTCACTATTTTTCATAACTAGATTTTCTTGTGCTGTTAATGTAGATGTAGGTAGATTATTTGTAACATAATCATCCATATATATGTCTGTTGACTTATTCTCCTTTTCCCGCATTTGTGCAGCCTCAGCCTTCATCTTTTTCAATTGAATTTTCGGTGCCAAGCGTGCTACCTTGACTGGCTCGACTATTGGTGGCGAAATTCTAGCCTCAGCAGGTAGTATTTCAGATCCATTAATATCCTCTGCCATATCTAACCTTTCAGCGTTCAATTGCTCTGCAACATACTTTCCAATTGCATCTTGGCTACGAGAATGTCGACTTCGAAAAAAAGTTTTAGTCTTAAATATTGTTTTCGGCGGTTGAGCTTCTACAGATGTTTTCTGTTCTGGTGAGTCACCTGTGTCTATAACCGTTTCAGCTTTTTTATCTGGGGATTTGACAATCGATGGCTCGGGAAAATTTTCCTCCACTTTAAGGGGTTCGGGAGCTGATGGTAGCTCTGGAACTGTGGTTTTATTCAATAGCTCTGCTACTTCTCTGGCTACTTCATCGTCATCTAGGCTTAAGCTTTTTGTGTCTTCCTTTCGTTTGGGATTCATAACACGTGGAATTTTTCTACCAACGTCTGCTTCCTCAAGCCAGTCCTCATCTTCACAAAATTCATATTTAGAATCACTAGAAGATTCTGGTTTTTCTGACACAGGTAATTCTTCTGAATTTTTCGAAATAGATACATTGATATCTGCCGGAACTTGTGCTTCTGGCAACTCTGCAGGAGGTGCTACTGCCGGAGACTCGGCTGGGGCTGCTACTTCAGGTGATCCAGCCATAACCATGACTGAAGATTCATCATTTGAATCTTCATCAATATCCCAATCTGCTAAAAGACTGCTTTTTATTTCCTCATCTGTCTTTATCTTTTTAACTTCTACAGCTGGTTTATCTTCAGCCACCCGCTTCTGAGTTGCAGATTTCTTAGGCGTTTTATCAGTCTTTTCTAGACGTGGCTTGCGTATCTTCGTAGATTTAGTTGAGTTAGGAGACGATTTAGATGGTTTAGTTATTTTTTTTCTGATTGGTGATGGCGTGTATGGCATAAATGTAACACTATGTGTTTTATTATGAAGAATTAAAACATTTAAGCGGGTTGTAGTGAATGGACAAGCATGACATGAATACACGCCTGCTGAAGAAACTTTGGGTATGGTAGGTGGTACAGCCACAGGTTGTTCTGCATTTACTTTATTATCGTCCAAAGGTTCAGAACCAGCCCGACTTGTTGATGGCGTTGATGCAGTCTCTGAAGACGCTCCTTGTGAAGGAGTTGTCTGTGACCCCTGTACCAGTATGTGTACCTTATAGTTAGGCTTGTTGATATTTATCTGTGGAGATATAAAAATAAATTCCATTAACGGATTTCATGACGTGTTCTTACTGTGCGTGACGTGCATGACGTGTGACTTTGCGCTTATCGATCGAAAGTGATCGGCGGAGATAAGCAACGAGCGCGGCCGGTAAGAGGATGGGTGACCCCACAAGTGGTAAAAATTTCATGAGCGCTTCCATACTTAGAGGGCACGTAAAGCAGTCAGTTGCAGTTGCTATCGCAAAATTGCAATAGCTTAGCAATGCCGAAGGCAGCTTAAAAACTGACACTTGTGCTGGTCATTAAACTTTCCCTGAGCGTGTTGAAATATGCTCTAGGCCTCCTCAATCACAAGGAGATACCAATTATCATTAGAGGGGCATTATGGGCTTGAAACCACATATCATTAAATTATACACTTAGGATTAGGAAAATAACTAAAATACATTCACACAGACTTATTTACAATGCATACCTTTCTTGGAGTACTATCTCTGGATGAATCTGACGGCCTGCCTTTACCTCGTCCTGTAATAATAATAATATAAATTACTATAATTTGACAGGCCGGTCTATTTAGTGGTTAGTGAAGCTAACAGCTACACCGAAGGTTGTGGGTTCGATTCCCACCCAGGTCAAACTTTTCTGTGATGTGCAGGAATGTTTGTACTGTGTGTCTGGGTGTAAATATCTACATATATGTGTTTAAAAATATTTATGTATGTTTATCAGTCGTCTGATCACTATAGTACAAGCTATTGCTTAGTTTGGGGTCAGATGGCAGTGTGTGAGTTGTCCTGAGATATTTATTTATCAATTAGAATAGATTGTATTATAACTCTACATAGACAACAAGACAACCTATATGACAATAAATGCAGCCATCATTAAGCCATTCAGAGGCCTTCCTATAGTACAAAATATTCTGACTATAGTACAAGAACTATACCACTACAGGGGTCCGGTCTCCATTCGCAATGTGAGGGATACAGGCAATAGTCCACCACACAGGCCAAGTACAGGTTGTAGACTTCAAACACCTTTGAGAACTTTAATGTCGAACTCTTAGGAGTGGAGGTTTCCACAGGATGTTTACTTTCACTGTAGCAACTAATTAACAACTTCTAATACGCAAATAACTTTGAATTTGCGAGCTGCGTGCTGCAGGTATTTCAGGACTTCCCATTGGAGAAATTACCATTCAAACCACCATCAGGAGGAGGTACAGTATTTTAAATTACCTTTTTTATTTGACTGTGGTGTCTTCTTGGAAGGATCTCCAAATAAATCCGCATAACTCTCTTTCTTAGTCTCTTGAAATTCATCTCTTGTTAAGATTGTAATATCTCCTCCAACTGCTGCTTCTGCACGGATAACATCTTCAGGAAATTTCTCCATATGTCCATGTTTAGTTCTATACATATCTGTAAAAGAAATATTAAAACTTATTACTTGGTTCAATTGCTTACTAAAGACTGCATTGGGTGTCATATTTTTTATAGAAGTTACTGTTTTGTTATTTGTCCATAAAAAAATATTTGCAATGAACATAAGAAGCAAATTGCATTTATAAAAATCCTATAAGTTTAGTAATATCGCAACCCATTTAAACAGGGTTTAAAAATTTTACACATAAGACTTTCTTCTTCAATGTCTATTGGTCAAAACTGCATAAACCTTACATAGAAGAAAAAATATTTTCAGATGGTACAGTTTGAACTGTTTCCACTTGTACTGGATTTATTAACAACTAGCTTTGCCTGCGGCTTCGCACGCGTTTGAGTATTATTATTAATTATGGGGTGGACTTATCCAAATCCTTTCTTAGGGCATGCCTACATCATAATATCTACCTGCATGCCAAATTTCAGCCCAATCCCTCCAGTGGTTTAGGCTTTGCGTTAATAGATCACTATGTCTGTGACTCAGTCACCTTTGAGTGATATATATATTTAGATTACTGTGACGTGATGTTATTAACAATTGATGTGATGTCCTACTAATATTATAAATGCGAAAGTTTGTGAAGATGAATAAGTTGGATGGATGGATGGAACCTATAACTGTAACATGACAGAGCCCATATCTCTACGCACAATGTGAGGAGTCTAGGCCATGGTCAATCATGCTGGCCAAGTGTTGATTGATGGACCTCACACAACCTGCCTTATTTTAAAGAACTCTATTTATGAAGAACTCCATGGAGTGGGTGTTTCCTTATAATGTTTTCAGTCAAAAATGTGGCATGCCTCAGGATTCGACCCTAGAATGTTCAAGTTCATTTGAAAGACCGACATTCACACCACTAGGCTATTACTGCTATTAGGAAGGTTTAGAAGAGAGGGCTAAGACAATAAAATTAAAACTTTTAATGGTGCAGTGAGATAAGTTTAACAGTCTATACCATACATTTCATTAGTATAGGGTTCTATAAAGAATAGCAAAATTACTATTTCTGCTCATTATGATGTATTTCATCTAATTAATCCATTTATCTGTTCATCAGCCCCTGGATGTCCTCTATTCTACATCCAGCCTCATCTAATTTCCACTACTACGATCAGTCCTGAGGATGTTGAATTCAGTGGATGCCTGCGTCAAAAGTGTATGAGGTATTTGACAATGATTAATTGTTGTAAATATCTTTGCCAGTGCATCAGCTTGAGCCTATCGTCCAATGCAGCAGTATTGGATGGGGTTCATGAGATTTTGTGGCCAAAAACATGGTGGCATACACCTTAATTATACCAATAATCAATTCAGTACCCCTGAAGAGATTTCAGTACTGCCGAAGGCTTGATCGAATAGAAGGCTTTCTCATAGTCCATATAGTTAACACATATTGGCAGATTCTTTGATCTGTATAATCTGCAGAAGTAGGTGGTAGTGCTTATCGGTAGGTAAGTAGGTGGTATGCTTGTTTGGGAGGTTAGACATATTTGTGTCTGCATACACAATGATTGAGTTATATCAAGTGTATGTACGTACATCTTATAAGTCACTCAAAAGCTATGCTCCAAAGCTCATCTTTTTATAGAACAGTGCCCCCATAATTCCGCTCCACACTTCCTGGATGGTTGTGCCATATTTAAATTACACCAATTTAGATAATAATTTAATTATACATCCCAATTTAATTTAAGGCCTCCTTTATGTATAAAAATAAGCCAGTGAGTCTCTTTGCATTAATCTACTGAACAGGAGACTCAAGGTCAAAACCTATACGGACTTATAATTTTCATGTTCATTATAAATAGCTAGTTGCTTTAATGAAGAAAAACATGCTGGAATAAGCACAGTTGAGGCGCCTCCATAAAGTTGTTAAAGATATGCAAGGTAAATAAACCTGGTCAGCACGGAAGACGATGATATCTACTCCATACTGTGACAGCAGACCCAAGCCCCCACAAGGGTATTCAATTGTGTTACAACTACAATTTAGCAATACCGTTTTTAATAATACTCTAATAAACTAATAAACTTACACAGTCCTTTGTTGATAAATTCATTTTTACGGTTGCAGTTGTATTTATATATTGAATTGAGGTTCTTCACATATTCGCTGTAAAATAAAAGAAATTATATGAACCATAATATTAGAACTTTTATTAGCATTTAAAGAGTATATATAATAAATCTAATATAGTGAAAATAATTTTTAAATTTGCAATTTATGAACACAAAGGTAAAACGGTTATAAAATACAAAACTCCAAATGTACGTTTCAAATAATACACTTTTTCAATGGATATTTTATCCAAGATCTAGGCAAGATGTGGGCATATCATTAGCATAATCACTTAACATAAATAAATATTAGTGTGCACCATGGAATAGAGCTCTTTCATCGTGGTCTTGGGATTTACGGGTTCTATTCACATTAGAAATAGAGGTTATATTTGTAAACTTACTAAGCATCTTCTTGAAAGAACTTGACGACAGCGATCGGTGGTTTCCGAAATGATGGCAGAACATCGGGCGGAAGCTTATCCGGGCCTACCACCTCGCCGGGCCACCAGCAGGATCCCAGCTTCACCCATACCACCTCCCCATCCAAATAGTTAATTTCTGTTTGTTCACACATCACCACTTATCTGCTCAGGAGAAACGTACGACCATATTTTGTTCTATAGTCACTATAGGTCGAACGCAACTAATGTAACATTATCAAAAGTTCCCATTCACATTATATGCATTATGAAGTGAAATCAACAGATATCACATCTAATTCAATTCCCGTAGATTTTGTTCCGCAATAATTGTCAAAATAGTTGCAAAATAGAACTTGTAAATAAATTTACCGACTGCGTACGAAATTATTTCATGAGCTATGTCGGGTGGTAGCACTGGTAAGTCAAAATCGGTGTATTAATAATAACAAGCTCACAAAGTTACATGATATATTAGAAATAAATATTATTTTAATTTTAAGATAGTATGCAAATACAAAATATGAATTTAGCCTACTTTTAAATGACAAATATGAAAACCCTATAAACGGAAATAGTTATTAGGACAGCGTCAGCAGATACCAACATTGAAAAAACGACACTCCTCCCAAAAATAAGTTCCTCGGTAAGAATCATTGCCATAACAAAATAAAATCAATTGGAGAATATAGACTGCCGACTGGGTATATTCTATGGTAGACTATTTTCGACTGCTATTTGCTAATTAATGGTTAACGCGCACTTATTAACATTAAAAACATATAACTTTTATCTTAATGAACTGTATACGAACTTTACACGTTACTCGTCAAAGCTTAAAATTAAAGAATATAATGCACAATTTCTACTAAATGTCCAATATTAATTATAACAACGTGTTTCAGCTGATTGTAATACTATTCTTTTCAAGGCAAAACGAATCATATAAATATGTATGCAGCACTCATTGATTTTATTGTTATTATTGTTTTTGACGATGTTGAAAGTTTTTTACGATATTGTTAGCAGTGCAGTATAGTGATAATAAGCTTCCAGAACGATAATTATGCGCCTTCCCTAAGAACGTCTTTAAACCACGTTTCATTATACACTAGAGTATCATACAAATCTTGTATATAAAGTTTTCACTGTTTTTGTTAATTTTAAGAAACTCGCGTATTATTAAATTGAGACCTGATTTCGGCCTAAGAATAAGGTAAGGTGACGGTGTTATAACAAAAATTGTCATCCACTGCTTTGTTTGCAAGTGAAAATGTCTAGTATTTTTCTGTGAGTAAAGAAAAGTGTGGTTTAGTGCTCTTAGTGCAAAAATAGCAACGAATTATGATGTTATATTTTAACTCTACATATGCGGTAGTACACCGTCAGTAATAACGGGACAAACATAACCCTAACAAGTTATTTGTACAGTGCTCCCAGTGTATTTTGGAACGTACATCAAACAGAAACACAGACTCTTTTGTCCTCTTTATTCCTTTCCTCTGTCTTTTGTCGTAGAAGTACAAATTGACCAATAATTGAGCTTTAAAGAATCATAGAGATTAAAATTTTAAATAATACTTGAGTCTTGTTCATAGATTAATGTAATCTAATCTAACGATTATTACCGTCCGAGTTCGACGGCTCTACGTACCTTTTGAAGCAGTGGCGTAGGAAGAGGGTAGCGGCGGGGGCTGTTCGTATCCGGTGTCACCTTTTTCGGAGTAACACTCACCCAGTGACTCGACATTAAGAGCAATTTACAAACAATAAATAAAATCGCTAGTACAACTGTCTTCGATAATTCCTCCATAAGGCAATCATTGATTCTCAGTGGCATCGTTTCCCATATTTTGCGTGAAGTGTTGTTAAAAGCGTAGAGATTACTAGAACTAGTTTTAGCTGTTGCTTAACTTCATTGATCACTTAAGGTCACCGCAAGCTGCCAGGGTATGAACGCTTTGTTGCTTGTGAAGTGTTAATTCGAAGGTATTGCCTGATCGAAGGAGGGTTACGTTGAGACCTCTGACGTTAACGTTTTAGTGTATTTAAAACATATGGCTTTTCAAAAAGCCGTACCTTTCATATATGTATTTCGTTTGGTGTTATTTCTGGTCCCCTCGAAGACGTGAATAGCTTAATTTATTTAAGTAACAGATGAAGTACTGATGTTATCCACACGGGCGTTTTTCAATTATTTTCATCTTGTATTATATATATGAAAATAATTTTGGGGAATTTTATTTTAATTAAAACTATGTACAACAAAATTCGCCGAGGCCCGGCAGCTGACTTACCGATGGTATAATCATGTGGTCTGTAAACGCTTGACACAAAATATAGAGTACTTTTATATATACTTACTGGCACAAGCTCTTTCAGTTCATGATGATAGCCACATTAAGTAAATCAGGGATATTTTTTTTTGCAAATAAAATAATCAAATTAATTGTCTTTTTTAATCATTACTACTATTATTCTTATAATTAATATAATGTCGATCGATTAATTTAATATTGCATATTTAATAGCTAACAATTTTTTTATAATATAATTTTTTTTATATGGTATGATTCTGAACTTGTATTTGTAATTTTCATTTATTTCATAATTTCTTTACATTTTCTTATACTCTCTACATTTTCGTATATTAGGTACTTTCAAAACCAATCACCAATGCAATATAAACGATAGACATATCTATATATTTAAATAAAATAAATAAAATTTACGTCCCCATAAAATGACAACACTGTA
>DWJZ01002154.1:0-20347 GCA_018249125.1 Asbolis capucinus
ATCTCCATTTGCCTCTTAATTTTAAGCATAATTTGTTATTTTTCTATGATTATTTTTTGTATTTTTTGAGTGGCAATTAATACCTTGTTTGTTTGTTTGTTAACTTTACTGATGATATAGATTTAGACGTACTAAACAGTAAGTAAAAATTTCACACTTACCAAGAACTCGTCGGACAGTAGAAACACTGCATTGTTATCACCTTTTGGGGTGAGCATGGTTTCTCCCGGTCGATCGAAGAGGAGCCCCAGACTTTGGGCAACATTCGCCATTTTAATTAAAAATATTAAAGTAACAAATTTTAAAGTAAGAACTGTGTCACACTGTGTCCACAGTCTGTGAAGTGAATAGAGATTGTCCAGAGAAGGTAAACATTATATTAGTATTTTTTTTAGAGGAACGCGTGCAATACTGATCGGTGTGCAAAACCGCACCGCAACCATGTTGTCTGTATCAAACTGATAAAACGTGGGAAATATTAACGTTGTAAAAATAGTTAACAAACGATAAAGTTATTGTTCAAACCAATAATGGACAGCAAGAGGTCACGTGTCTCGTCTAATACTTGCCAAGGCCTAGTACTAGTCACTGACTCTAACAGTGCGGATCACTGACGACTGTTTAGAAGTTTTGACAGGAACGCATGTACCAAGTTTCACGACTTAATTGTTTCTTAGATAATCGTATTCTTGAGGATTCTGTACCAACGCGAAAATTTTACTCTGAAAAAGCAAGTTACAAATGGGGAAACAATACATTTCTACAAGCTTTTATTTAACTAGCAGTGTATTTGTATTTGTTTGTAACGAGTCAAATCTTGCAAGCCCCCCTTATTGTTACACTACGGAGTTGAAATTTGTCGTAAAGTTTTCATCCTAATGACAATGCATTTTTATGACAAGCACGGCCTGATACTGCGTTCAGAATTAGCTACAGACAAGGGAACTCCTAAACGGTAAATAATAGTTATGAAATTTTGTGTTTCTTTGTATTATGGATCTATAATTAAAGTTTGTGTTTGTAAATATTTTTAATAAACGTTGTGTGACTGCCAGCGTTGTATAGTGGGCTACTTTTGAGCACGGGTCTCTCTTCATGCCTGAGAAGATCTAGAGCTTCCTACACCACTGTGCTCCAGTATCGGATGTTTGAATGCTTAACGTGGATTCACGATTATGGTCTTACGATAACAGCCAGCAATTTACTTGCTTCAGAAGGCACGGTGGCGCTCGTAAAGTTTTTGCCACTAGCGGTAACTATATTCCCACGGTCTATATTCCCACCGGACGTGGCTGATGTTCCAAAATTTTCATTAATCAGGATCAACACCAGACCCCTTTAAGCAATTTTATTTAACATTACTTTAGAAGAAGGTAATTTCAATTCCATTGTAACCCAATACTGTCACGTGCCAATTGGGTCACCTCTCACAAAATAATCCGCTATTGTATACAATACCTAGGTTGTTAATGTATACAATACATAAAACTTGTAGGTTATGTATGAAATATTTTTTATTTTACACTTTGTCTAGGTATTCTTTACAATACCGAATGCGCAGCCGGTAATGTATGTAAAAGACGACGGTCCTGTCGACGTCAATGACAGAGTCATATCTCATAATAATTCACTGTTAGCGACCTGGTATATAACATTTTTATTGGAATAATTACAGCAAACATCGACTTATGTATTTGACCAACAGGTATATTTTTTATTTCTTCTAACAATTGTTCGTACCATTAATCGTCAATAAACATTCAATTTCTAAGTTTCATACATTTTCGGTATCATGTAGGCCAAGATGTACTTATTGATTTTTAATCCTTGCCGGTGAAATAGCAAATAATATATACAATCCATAGGAATTCTATTAATTTTCAAGGTAAATCATGTAACAGTTATGATTGCCATTACCATAATATTCGTAATATTTCTTACATTGTACGGACCTACCTAGGAAATGTATAGAGTAGTAACCTAGTAGAGTAGGTGCACTCTACTACTCTAGTAGACTAGGTATACTCTACTACCTAGGTATTGTATAAAATACCTGGGACGTCCATGCAATGTATAATGTACAATACCTAGGAAATGTATAGAGTAGTACTCTAGTAGAGTTGGTATGCTATACTACTCTTGTATTGTATAGAATACCTGACTTACAGATCGTCGGTAACGTAAAGTTTTACAAATTGCGTGGTACCATAATGTTTCCTAAGGTACTGCGTTAGCTACCACAATTGAATATTTTTGTAAGAGATATAGTAAAGCGTCTCATCCAAATTAAGCTTATCGCGAAAAATTTGCTTGATAGTAACGATGTGAAAAAAATTTATGTGCAGGGACTACATTTACTAAGTGTGTAAATATAAAGTTCAAAGCGTAAAGCATAGCCCTGCGGTTTGTTTCGATTGTAAGCGATTGAAGACGTTAAGCAACAGCGAGCGCGGACGGTAGGAGGATGGGTGTGCGTTAGTGGCAAAATATTCATGAGCGCTTCCGTGCTTCCTCAGTAATGAGCTATCAGTGGGTAGAACCAAATACAAAGTTTCATCGTTTTCATTCGTTAATCACTTTAACAATTTCATCCATTATCTCTGTACCAAATTTTATTAAAATCGATTTAGAAGGCGTGAAATCGACTGATCCTTATTATGGGCAGAGACCCGTGTTCAGTAGTTTGCCATCGATGAGTTGAAGCCATGCATTCCACTACACAATCCAAATGCAGAGTATACGCAGTGTCTTTTATACTCTGGTATAAATGTGTTCGTGTCTTCAAGCGCATAAAATTAATGTATTCGTTTTATGTATCGTATGTGTCGTCTATATGATAAGGGTAACAATAGAAAAAAAATATTTGCGAGATATTTTTTTATTCTTTAATACATTGGTCACTTAATCAAAATTGGTAATGTATCTCTTAAAACTATTATGTACAAACTATACCTTAATTATAAGACCTTAATTAAATATTCAGCCTTTTCATTTTGATTTTTTTATGAATATTAATATAGTTCGTTAAATGCTGTATAATATATTATAATAAGAAAAAACCTATACATACGATAAAAAAAATTACAAAGAATCAAAAAATATGAAACGAAAATACATTCATAAAAATTATTATGTAGCATTTCTAGGGTTGGTTTCGGTGCTGTTCTGGAGACGGATGGTGATGTCAGTCAGCGCCATGTTGGGGAAGATGAAGTCTTCGATGGAGCTCGCAGTCCTGGACGGCCGGTCGAAGGGGAAGCCCATGGCGCGTTTGTCAGGGTACAACAGGTCCTTCAACCCACAGAAGCTGGATGCTTCCTTGCAGGTCATCTCGGAACCATCGGGTTGGTTAACCTGCAAATTAAAACCATAATTTGAACATGACTAAGATAAGATTAGGGTGATGAATTCTTTCTTATTAATCGACTTGAAAAAAATTGGTTATGTATTCGACACGTATATATGTACATATGTGATACAGAGATAGCGTAACACGCCTTCGAAGCAAATATGCAAAATTTGACAGATATGTTTTTACAAATTTATTTAAGTAAGTCTATTTGTTGAGTGAGATACGGTGTTGAATTTTTTTTTATCGTTTTTCTTCTTATTTTTTTTAGGGTGTTGAATTATTTTTTATCGTTTTTCTTATTATTTCAGACGGCAGATCCACGACATAATACCAGCGTAATACAGATCATAAATTGACGCCTCCTGTGTTGACAATCAAACTTTTCGACATGATTTCGGCTAGATTTAGGTACTATATTAATGTTTAAACAAATACATATGTGGAAGGTAGCAAACGTGAATAAAAGAATAAAAATCTTAAACTCTGAATATGCTGTGAGTTTGTATATTTAGGTCGAAAATGATGAGCAGATTGATTTCTTTTTTTTTTATTTATTTCTGGCAACTAAGACCCGTAGACAAAAATACACAAATTGACAAAATACAAAAATATTGTAGCTTAATACATATTTAATAATTGAAATAAAATGATACCTTCTAACTATAAAACTACCCACCTTGTCCAATTCATAATTGGAGAGCATTACGAAGAGTTGGTAGGCGGCTCCAGTCTCTGTCCCTTTGGGTACCAACATGTGCTGCGGCCACCCGCAGCCGCAGTAGTTGAATGACGTGGGGCCCTTCGTTTTGTTCTCTGCAGAGCGCAGGTCTCGGAACGTTTGCTCGAATGGAATAGTCACCGACGACTCAGTTGACATGCGACTGATCATGTTTTGTCCAGCATTTACTAGAGTAACAAACAAACAAATAAATACTTTGACAAATATATTAAGTATTTCATATTTATTTGGATAAGATAAAACTTGGCTGAAAACTTGGCTGTATGACAAAATTAGCCAATGCCGTTTTTTAAATTAGAAAAAGATCTATACATCTAAGTTGTATATAGTCCACAACTAGGTATTAATTAGTACTTTTAGAGCTATTAATGCGGAATTTTAAATAGCGAGAAATTAGGTTAGACGTTTGCTCGTTTTCATATGGTTACCGATGACAATTATAGATTTATTGTGAAATAATAGTTCCGGAAGTATGGTGTTGTCACAGTAGGTACATTTATATAATTGTTGTTGATTTAGTACGTAGTATCTTGATGCGATTTTAAATGTTTCTAGATTCTGTTTGACAAAGATTTTTTTTATCAAATAACTGTCAAAACCGATTATTCCACAATGAAATTTAAATGGAGTCAGATTACAACAAGTAGAAAATATTCGAAAATCGAACTCCCATCAATCACAATACGATTCTGACAAATTACGAATTGATTATGACATATTTTATTAATGTAACCTAATTACACAATTAAAATGGATAAGGTGATGATAAATTATAAAAACCCGACGATCATAGATTATATTATTAGGTTTGACTTTTTAATCAGCCGTTGACTCGATGGACGATGAGAAGGACAGATGTGATTCACAAGAGCAGTGTTTTTCAATCTTTTTGAACAATCCCTTCACAGATTTAAAAATTCTGTCTACCCCGTTCGACACACAAAAATCGGTAATAAAGACCACTAAAAGTACTAAGAGGCAACTCTGTGGTATCGCCACACCGTTTCAAATGACAAATCAACATTTAGTTTGCCGACGACCCCCCCAAGCTTCGCTAACCCCCTAAAGGTCGGGACATACAGATTGAAAAACACTGGTCTAGGGCCTATTCATCTTACATGGTACGACGAAACGGTCCATCTCAATAAACATCTTGCGTTGTTCAGAGAGCGCCCACTGCAGGTTGCGTTCGTCAAACTTAGGCGCGATGAAGATGCGAACAGTCGCACGACGTGCGCTGCCAGTGTTGTTTACATTAATGCTGTAAGTCAACAAGGTAAATATATCAACTATAATCTAATACAGCATACCCAATATCGTATTAAAAAATGGTGGTTACAGTGGCGAACTATAATATCTGAGGCCCATGGGAAATTAGTTGGGGCCCCAAAAAAAATATATATAATTACTGAGATGGTTTCCGGAATGTAACATTATGTCAATTTTAGTTATATACAAGTTCCGACCATAGACTGTCGGAGCTATACAGGCATTACACCTCGCCTGGTGGGAGATCAACTCTTTGCTAAAGTACTCACACATAGCGGAAGGGCCGGTGGTTGAGATGCGTGAAGCGCACGTACACGGGCCCGCGGTTGGAGAAGTCGAGGCCCCGCGACATATCAATGTCGCTCATCATCCAGAACGTGTTCAGTACGTTTCTCTCTCCCGTCGAGCTTTCAATTGCCGCGGACATAATACGCACACCTGGGTTTTCCAGCTGTCAATGCAACAAAGATGGGTTTATAAGATTGAAATAAAGTTCAGTTCTGAACAAGATGTAACAGAAAATGTCTATGTTTATGTATGTACCTCGGAGCTGGTGTATGGACGCACGTGTGCAGACTCCTTGTGCCGCTGGAAGAGATCGTCCACGAACGCGTGCCAGCGGTAGAAGAAGGGATCACGCATCGTAGTCGCCTCATCTGCTAATACGCTGAAATTCTCCTGTGTTCGCAAATTTGTTTTTTATTAACTGTAATAATAATAGCTATAATAACTATAATAGTAACTATTATAATAATTAAATAGTAATAGCGTATAATAAAAGTAAAGCAAAAGTTTATAATAAAAAAATATTTAAAAGATACTCTCAATGTAAAGTCCTAATCATCGAAAGCAGTGGTTCTTCACTGGTGTAACCGGGACGCACCCAAAAGTGACCCGCGAAAACCATCCGAAAAATATTAAAAAAAATTAAATAGGTGCTGGAACACATAGTAGAAGTGAAATTTCAATGGACAACTGGGAAAACGAATCGCAACAAGTGTTGTTAAACCATTTGTACAATTTGAAAACCAAATAAGGTCTATATAGAAAGTTCACTTCAAAAATAGAACTTATTTAATTTTACTTGTACTCTATATTCCACACCTTCTAACTGTTGGTGCTCTATGGCTAAACAGAAATGTTAAATGATGCCAGCGCTAAAAAATTAAGAACCACTTGGTAAAAATATGTGGGTAGTCTTACAAGGTAGCGGTGAGTGGGGTCGTGCATGTATGCGCCGAAGCTATGTCCGTTGTTGTGTAGACTGCCGTACAGCTCGCGGTTAGGAGTGAGGATGCTCGACTCGATCATGTTGCCCAAAGTGTTGATGTCCAGGGCCATTGTGCTGCCGTCCGGCTGAGTACATACAATAAAGTAGTGTAGGACAAAATATAGGAAGGTTTTTCCATTATTAATATCGAGTTTGAGTGGTGATGATATTTAGACCACCGACGCAGCGCGGGACCTTTGAATAAATGTTATCATCTAAACTTTCCTTGTATAATAACATAAAGAGTTAATTTCATGATGATCTATTTGATGATGATCATGAAGATGAACTATTTGATACACCGAGCAGCATCTACCGAGCCTTAAGGTACTATAGCCCGACGTACGATTTTTTGTCTGAAGTTATCGGTCCTTTAGTATTATTCGTCCATGATATTACTGAAAAAGATTTATTCATTCTTTGATTTAAGACAACAGTCAGCGGTACCTTTCTGACCAGCCCAGTTGCGATAGCATCTTCGACATTACGTCTCCAGCGCTCCATGTCGGCGATAGTGATTTTTAGACCGTCTACGGGCCTATCGAGGTCTTGCCAGCGCATGTTAGCCTGCCGCGGAGGCCATCCGCGAGATGACGTCAGACTGTCTAGCTTGGGAAAGTACGCCTCGGGGATGGGTTCCCTCCAGTTGCTGAATTTCTTCACTCTAGGCAACCAATTGTTGAGACGTTCACCGTTGTATCTAAAATATCAAATACCTAATTAATACTCCTGTAGGGTGTGGCCCCCTGGCTTGGCGACTTGTTTCGATCGTAATTGACTTTGAGTTAAGCAATAGTGGGCTCCGTCGCGTCGGTTGGCGGATGACCGCTAGTGGCAAAAATCTTGAGCGTTTCTCTGCGTCTGCGGGCCCTCAGTTACGAGGGACCCGTGCATATTAGTTGACCGTAAATGGGCTAAAGCATATCCACTAGAGATTTGAAAACAAAATAATACTACACTAGACTATACTACATATTTTTAAGATTACCAATTATTACACCAAATGGATGTAAAACTTAGAAACTTGCCGTGAAATAATTTGTTGGTGCATGTAGAAGAAAAGTTCGCCTCTGCGATCCTTGTCGACGATTTGTCTGTTATTCGCGGAGAAGGGATAGACAAGATGCCAGTGATAGTGATGCAGGTTGATACCGACATCTTCGCGGAAGTAAGCCAACCGATGTTCGATATTTAAATCCGTTGCAGTGAAGTCTCTTGAGATCACAATAGGAACGCGCTGAAAAAATATATAAATAAATATCTTTGACCCCAAGATTTTATAGTTGACGATTACTTAAGACAATTTACTATTAACTTCTATACAAATATTCATCGCCTCGCCAACCCCTCTGAGCCTTTTTTGCGTTTAAAATAAGCCTCTTCTTTCTCAAGTTCCAGTTTATTTCTGTACCAAGTTTCATCAAAATATGTTCAGTAGTTTAAGGGGGAATAGGTAGCAGACAGTTACTTTCGCATCTATAATATTAGTAAGGATAATTCGATTTTTGTATTGTAATTTAACAATCGTATGTGTTGCTAACTCAACAAATTACAAACAAACAATTCATAACATAGATATTTAAATTATACCTGCATGGTTCTTGGCTTCGTGAGTTCGTTCTACGTCGTTTTTCTTTAAAAGTATTAACTAAATGTAATACTACTTTCTACTTAGTTCTCGTGCATAAAGGTAAGATAGCCTAAAGCTATTTTCTACGGAATTACTGGTTAAATTATTTAATTCGATGAACTGATAGTTAATTAATCAGGTAAGTGTGCGCTAACCTTAAAATCCTAAATTGAAATAGTAAGTATTTTAAGGTTTGAAAACCCAAAAATATTTTTAACATTTTTTTTACTTATTCGGCGAAAATCATTCTTCAATAATAATTACATTTTACAAAATATTAATTCAAATTCACTGAGTGAAACGGAACGTTGCCAATGTCTGAAGTCACGTAGGCCATCGGCAGAATATGTGCATGTTTACATTTTTATACAAAAACATAACCTGTGCTAGAATAAGTTTCGCTAAGAAAACAATGTGTTTTACGCAATGGAAGATTTCAATTCAAATCCTAGCGTAGTCGTGGTGCGTGCTAAGCCCGAAGGTCAACGTAAAACTTTTAAGCCTGCTATTCGCACAGTGAATAAAATTCCCGATGAGCTATTGCACGATCCTTTAGTAAACAGAGCGTGTGAAGTTCTACCACAAAATTACAATTTTGAAGTGCACAAGACAATATGGAGAATAAGATCATTGGGGGCCAAAAGAGTAGCCCTACAGTTACCAGAAGGTAAGGTTCATTTTAATTTATACCACTATACGCACCTTACAAAGTGTACCGTTATTACTTATGCCTTCTATTAATATTAATTGAACGTCGATTTCTTATGAAATGTTTCAGGGCTAACAATGTTTGCAACAACGTTATGCGATATCATCGAGACCTTCACGGAGGCAGACACGGTGATAATGGGTGATGTGACTTATGGTGCTTGCTGTATCGACGACTTCACCGCTTGTGCACTCGGCGTAGACCTCCTGGTTCATTATGGTCATTCGTGCCTCATACCCATAGACCAGACCAGTGAGATAAAAGTGTTGTATGTGTTTGTTGATATCAAAATAGATCCATCACATTTCATAGAAACAATTAAGCTTAACTTCCAGAAACGGACTCATATTGCAATAGTTAGCACTATACAGTTTGTGACAACACTACATGCAGTCGCCAAGAATCTTCGTGGTAATGAATACATTATAACTATACCACAGTGTAAGCCTTTGTCGCCTGGAGAGATTCTTGGGTGTACAGCTCCGAAGGTGGACTCTGATGTTATAGTATATCTTGGTGATGGAAGGTTTCACTTAGAAGCAATTATGATAGCAAATCCTAATGTACCTGCCTACAAGTATGATCCATATGACAAAAAATTCACATCAGAATTGTATGAACATAAAGTCATGCAAATAAATAGAAATAATCAAGTAAAAAATTCAGAGAATGCTGGGAGCTTTGGTCTTATATTAGGGACCTTAGGTCGTCAAGGCAGCACTAAAGTATTAGATAATTTAGAAAAACAAATTCAGAATTCTGAGAAGAAATATGTAAAAATAATGTTATCTGAAATTTTTCCCAGTAAACTTTCTCTTTTTCATTTGGATGCTTTTGTCCAAGTGGCTTGCCCTAGGCTGTCTATAGATTGGGGCACAGCATTTCCAAAGCCACTGTTGACACCTTATGAGTTTTCAGTTGCTCTGGGCAATAGCCAGTGGTTGAAGGATGACGGTACTTATCCAATGGACTTCTATTCAAGTAATAGTCTTGGCCCTTGGACCCCAAACTATAAGCCAATTTTATGCTCCAATTCAGACAAAATGTGTAATAATTGTTGTGGTTCTAAGAAATAAGTAATTACCGGGACTCCATCTGTTCCCACTGCTGCAGTCTCACGAGCTTGATTAAATATTTTGGAGTCCATGAACTTTGCAGGGAATGTTTCAGCAAAGTTATTGATAGGTATATCTTTTGTGTCCCGTCTGAAAAAAACAATGTATTACTTTTAACTCAATGAACAGTGTACCGTAGAAATGACCTTTTAACACCTTCAATATTAATTGACTTTAAAAGCAAGCTTGTTAGAGTTTGTATTGCTGTACCTATTTATTATCAGATTTCAAGAATCACTTGGAAAAAAAATTGTAAATCTCAGCTTGTACATTATTTATGAATAATGCTACAAATATAGACAATTTTATATAAATCACTTTGTTTTACTCTCAATTGAAATTCTGTGATTGATTTGAAAATTTTTGTTGCTTCTAATTTTAAAACTGCACTAGAATTTATATATACCCAAGATAAATTTTACCTGTGCATCAATGACACTGAGTAGCAGTAATTGAAGAGTTGTGAGTTGAGGTTCACTCGGGTGTACACACATGTCGAGACAAATTGCTCCAGTTGGTATTCAGGTACACCTTTATGTAATTAAGGATATAGGTTAGTATTCACTTAATTATTGTAATTTACTTTGTGATAAAGCACTCATAGGCCAGTAGCTTGCACCTGTACATTTATATAAGATCATGGAGCCTTTCGATAGGCGTCAGATGTATGTCTAAGTTGATCTTGGTGGGTAGAAATCCCACATAACCCGAAACCGCTAGGTTAGAGTATGCTTACCACGAATTTTATTAATTTTATGATAATATAATAAAATAAATGCATCCATCCTATCTGGTAATACTAAAACTTGCTGTCTGCAGAAAAACAGGCAGTTCTATCCCAGCCTTAGAAGTCTCGTTTTTCAATTTGATAAGAGAGGTCTTTAAGTATCATCAGTAATATAACGACAATAAAAAATAATAAATATTAAACTGCTACATACCCATCAGAACACTAAGAACTTCATCAGCCATTTCCTGGTGCCTCGGTAGGAATAATGAGAAGTCAGCATCAGCAGGCAGTTGTCTTGCTAAAGGAAAACTTGGCTTCTGTCTTAGATTCTGCAGCAATATCGTCTGGGTGGCATCCTCCCCATATCGGTTGTTTATTTCGAGTCCATTACTTTCATAGTCTTTAGGCTATAACATGATTTATAATGTTTACTATCCACTAGAGTAGTGACTAGACCAAGAGGCCTGTCAACTATTGAAATATTTATGGGCGATTCTTACATACACCATTATCATTTTCTCACTATTACATTCATTATCATCGCTCTGTTGGTCACCATACGAAAATTTCGAACAGCATCTACATCATAAAAGTAGATATGTTATGTACTTACCAAAAATTCTTCGCTCATAATAAACACAGCATTTTCTTCTCCCTTCGGGGTAAGCAGAGTTTCTCCTGGCCGGTCGAAAAGAAGCCGCAATTTTTGAGCAATAAGGTCCGACATTTTCAGTTTATTAAATTAACTCTTCAAAAAAAGAAAACTAAAGATTTTGTACTCACTTCACAGTTACTGTGAGGTTGACTAGGCGGCAAAGTGCAAACAATTTTATAGACATTTCCTATGGAATCGAGTGCAAATGGTTAATACGGTGTGCAAAACCGCAAGAAACTGATAAAAGGATGTGAAAAATTTGTAAATACCAAATAGTAACAATACCAGTTCTAGTTCCAAGAATAGAGATATTTGTATTCATGTAATTGCAAAATAACCATATTACTTTAAAATTTAGATTAATGGGTATATGGTACCTAGATAGTCCGGTACTTTTTCTGACATGGTTACTACCACAACTATAACATGTGCGAAAACATTCTATTTATGACCGGTAGGTGAGTAGGAAAGGGACCAATTATGTACGTGTATATTAATGTATACAGAAACCAGAGCTTTACTTTATATGTAGAGTAGTATATAGCTATACCAAACTACGTCATGGTGCATGCGGCTCCTCTCCTCGGTTGTTGGCTATTTCTTTAAAAAGTAATCAAAATCACAAAATTCATCACATTTATATCTGCGAAAAAAAAGTGCGTTCAGCAGGATAGGTGACCGATAGCACCAATTTCATCAGAGCTTCTGTGCTTCAGAGGGCACGTAAAGCCGTAGGCCCTGGTTATCGTTAGATAGCAATTTTTAAGCCATGTGAGGCTCTCGGGTGACATAACTTCTGACATTTGGGTCTGCCACTAACTTCTTCACCAATCCACATTGAAGTAGTGTGGTGGAGTATGCTCTAGGTTTCCATAACATAAGGCGAGACCCCAACTCTGTAGCGGTCTATTAATAGTTTGAAACCAAAAAACAAATCCTGTTTGCTGTGGTTTCAAGCTAATGGTTTGGTAACCAGTTGTGAAAAGAATGGATACTTTTTTCCGTTTTTACACCATCCTGGACCGACAGCATTTTGTAAATAGAAGCTGTATCTCGTTAGAAGTAGAATTAACATTCCAACTTACTTTTAATATTATGCTATACAGATTACTGGTAGTCTGTTATTAAATTAAAGTTTATATTTTTATTAATACATGTATATTGCTAAGTTGTACTAAAAGTAAACTAGATTATGTACAGTAAATTTAAATCAGGTAAATATAAATTTGAACTAATATCATATTACTACAATATGAGAATCACATTATCACATAGTATTTTCTAGGTTGCATTACTATTGTATGACATCATTTTTCTATTAGAAATCGGCATACAATTTCCAGGAACTTTTCAGGCTTCTGGCTGTGTACCCAATGACCTGCACCTTCAATGAACAATAGTTCAGCCAATGGAAAGTATTCTTGGATTTCTGTCAAGTCATTTTTGCTGGAAATATTCAAAATTAAAATGAATAAACTTAATTAAAATAATAAACAAAATCAGTTTGCCATAACAACAATATTATAAAAAGAATATTCATATTTGGTTATATTATATATTTATTTCTATGTCAGCTGACAAATAATTTGTGTTCAGGCTGAGGTCTTTTTGACATTGTTTTTGATTTGTATGGACTGAGGTGACTTCTTACCATTTAGATCATCTCATTTACCAGCAAATTCCATAAAAAATGGCAACCTAAGAAATTAAATTGAGAGACATTTTCTTACCCAATATAATCTGACAGTGAACCTCCTATAAATAAAGTTGGGCCACAGTATTGTAAACCTTTAAGGTTTGAGGGAAAACAAGATATATGAGTCTGGAAATTTTCTTTCAATGCAGGTATGTTGACCCTCCAAGTATACGCTCCAGCATTAGTTTGAATTAAATTTGTTATTAAAAAGTTTCTCAAGTTAAGATCGGGAATAATTGGTTTGAGTTGGTCATCAGCAAGTTTCCTAGCCTTAGACATTGCAATGCCTGCCCTGATAGACACTGCTGTCATTGCATCAAATAAGTTGATCATGGAAAATATTTGCGGGCTGGTTTTAACTGGCGATATATCCACTATAATCATACTGGATACTAAGTCAGACTGAAATATCAATTAGACGAATTAGGAGAGTATATTATAAAGATTTTATAAATATCATGTTCTTCATGTGTAATTTGACTAAATATATGAATGAAAGGAATTACGTACAACTTACACAGAGTAGAGACAAGACCATAGCGGTGCGGCCGCCCATACTGTGCCCCAGGAGGGACACCTTAGACAATTCTAGCTTCTTTAACAACCTCATCACATCATGGGCCATATGCAAGTAAGTATGTTGAGACGAGTGTCTGCTGTCCCCATGATTTCTAGCATCTACGCTAATCACCTTTCTCCCGGTAGTCCTATGAATGGCTTTGCTCATGCTGTTCCAGTTATTTTTTGAACCTAATAAGCCATGTAAAATAACTAAAGGTGGTTGAGATGAGGTTTCATTCTCCGAAGTGCTTTCATAGGAAGCGTATGCCAGATCGACTGTTTCAGAATTTTGAGCTTCAGATGTATACCTTGCAGATCTATAGATTCCATTTGTTAATAACTGTGGATAATGTCTCAAAACTGATTTCGGATTTAGTTTGTTAAGTAACATTTTGTTTTGATTTGCTTTACATTTGCTGACCTTTCGTTTTGACAATAATGACAATGACATTTGACTTATCATTATCAGTTTTACAAAGTTGACGTTGACAAATTGAGAACAGTTATTAGTCTTGGACGTTTCTTTTTCAATTTAGAAGTTACTGTAACACAGTAACATACTTATTAGCGGTCACCCATCCTCCTGTTGACCATGATCGCTGCTGATTAACATTGCTGTTTACTTACGGTCGATACAAGCCGTCGGGCTACGTGCACTTCGGGTTACCTGCTTGAGGTTTGAGGGTCAGCTGCTTTGAGGTAACCAAGTCACCAAGTTGATCTAATTTGGCAATCAAATGAGTGTCGTCATCATCATTGCAACCCATAACTATCCCACTAGTGGGTTTGGGTCTCCACTCACAATGTGCGGGGTACTGGCCATAGTTCACCACGCTGGCCAAGAGCAGATTGGTGGACATCGCACACCTTCGAGAATTTTTAAAGAACTCTCAGGAGAGTAGGTTTCCTCAAGATGTTTTCCTTCACCGTAACAAGTAATAATCAATTTCTGATACGCACATAACTCTGAAAATTAGAGGTGCGTGCCGCAGGATTTAACCCAGGACCCCTTCCGTTCGAGAGACCAACGTTCAAACCACTAGGTAATTACTGCTTAAGAGTTTATGGTATCATAACTCCACCTAATATACCTATAATAAAAAAATGGGTAATTGCTTAGACATTTTATTTAAATTCGCTTAAAAAAGAATAACATAAAACATAACAGAAAAAAAAAATTAACACCAGATTATAAAACACCCAGCACGCAATAGCATCAAATTGGGATTTGAACAAATTCTTTCTCGCTTTCTTCAGAGTGATAGTCACCTCAAAAATTTAGTTACAATATTAAGAAAAGCTTTAGGATCTTCCGCGTGTACGTTGTGGCCTGCTCCCTTGACATACTGTAGATCAGCTTGTGGAAAAATTTGCTTTATCCCTGCAATATCCCCCGATCTAAAAATGAATGGCAGATTCTAGAACTTTTAGTTTTATTATAGGTACTTACCAAATAAAATCAACCGTAGATTACGGACGCTTCATCATTAGGAGAATTCTCCTTTTATGGGTGTACTAAGGGGTAGGAGGGGGTTTGCACCCAATAGGTTGAATACATACGTAGCTAATAACGTATGTTAAGTAGTAAGTATAGCGTGGCATGATTTTAATTATTTGGTTTGCAATATCAACAAGCCAAGATCAAAAAGCTAGCAGACAAATGGTTTTGCGGTGGAAAAGTAAATACATTCACCACTATTAAAGATAGATATGGATGGATGTTTGTTTGTTACTCCTCCTCCTGACTATCACTATTACGCAAAAACTACTGAACGAATTTAAAAGAAATTTTGTACAGATATCAATTGTAGTAACACAGGATACATTTTATCTAATATGACGCGGGCGAGGCCATGGTCGGGCCCTAGTGATATTATATGTATAATACTATTGTATAACCTAGTGGTATTATATGTATAATAACCTACGGTATATAATTGGATTCGTCTCCGCCTATGAACAGAGTTCGTCCTTTATACTGTTTTCCAGCCATTTCTTTAGGAAAGGATGCGATCTCCTCAAACTGATTCTTCAGTACATCGACATTGCACACCCATCCGAAAGTTTTGTTTGGTTTAACTCCAACGTTCATTATAATGAAGGCCATCGTTCCTGGGTCTATAACACCTGATGATTTTAGTTTGTCCTTAGCCAAAGATCTCGCTTCACTTAAGTTCTTGACACCATCGAAGTTAATGGACTTCATGACGTCAAGAAGTCTCGGAAAAAAGTCATTGAGGACACCCGGTGTGGATACTGGTGATACATCAACTACAATCAATCCAGAAACCTTGGCTGGCTGCAAAATTATTAAAGTTTAGTTTATCGGTAATGGACTCGGTAAAGACGTAATTGTTATTGACTACAAGAAAATATACGTCCTAAAATGCCTGTATCAATGGACCACAATCAGAAGTATAAAATATACTTTCTTCAGGGTTCTTTTGAATTACGATGCTAAAGACCTTTCCATACTCCCCAGTCCATATTATATTGACGACGGAAAACAGTTATGGAGAAATTAATAAATTTCTCTAAGGGGTTATGCCCTTCCTGTTTTCGGTCCCCTTTGGGATATCCAATGAATATTGTAGCGAACTGACTACCTGAATGGCAACCGACTGTCACGGATTCTTAAAAATCTCTACTATTCGCTATAGTACAGTTACTACGGTACTATAATAACGTCATTGAATGCTGCAGTTAGTTGCAGCTACCTTATTATAAATACTTTTAAATTTGTAATAGAACAATAAGATTCTTAACAACGAATTTTACCTCTGTAAGAGCGAACACCATTCCTGTTCTTCCGCCCATGCTGTGCCCAAGAACTACTGACTTAGAAATACCAAGTTTCTTCAAGAGCTGTCTAACATCCGATGCGAGATCGGTGTAGGAGTGACTATCACTATGTGGGCTCTCACCGTGGTTCCTAACATCCACGGCTATAACCGACAAGCTAGTCGCAGAGTTGATCATTTTACACATACTTTCCCAGTTCCTCTTGGAGCCGAGCAATCCGTGAAGTACGATAACGGAATTATCTCCAGCGGTTCCTCCGTGAATTTTGTATGCCAAATCCACTGCGTATCTTTTAAGAATGTATACAATTGAACACCCGAAATGTTTGTTGCATTTAATTATCATATTTTGGTTTTACATGTCTCGCTGCACAATTGATTTTAAAAAACTAAAACATGTTATAAATTTGATAACCTATAATTTAATCCTATTAAAATAGAATCGTGACATAAATACGATGTCATTAATGATGTATAACTGACAGCGGACAGCCTAAACCTATTATAAAACTGGGGTTTCTTATAAACTTCCCATAGTTCGTATTAAGGCCCATAAAAATAGAATTTGAATACTGAGGTAATGGTGTACCTTACACGAGGTGTAGATCATAAACCTGTATAGTTCACCCAATTTGTAATATATTTTATGAAGAAGTCTTAGTGTTTAATATGCAAGCCCTATGAGGTCTACATAGAGGTCAAGAGGAACAGCGCAGCATTCATTAATTCTTTCCTTACTAAAGTATATAAATAAATAAATTTAGAGGTCTGTTTGTATTATTTAAATAACTGCATTTATAGTAAAATGCAGTCGGTGTATAAAAAACATTTTTTATATTTTTTATCTGTCTGTTCCGGCAAATCTCTGAAACGGCCGGACTACTTTGACGGGACTTTCACTAGCAGAATAAGGAATAACTTAGGCAACTTCTATTTTAGAATTGTAGATTAGAATAAAATTTGCATAGATTTTGCTGTACGCGAAATACAAAAATAAGTTATCGTAAAATCTGCGAACTGAATAATCCCTTTTTTATTAATACCTTCCCGGACAAAGACGCGGGCATACGCCGGACGCGGGGACAGCTAGTGACCAATTAAAATAAAATAGCTTGACTGCTTATTTCATAGTTTTATAAGTTTTTGAGAGGCTTGCTCAGCCTACATTATTTTCTCAACAATTACCTTTCCCTATGAGAAGTTAGGTAGTCTTAAGGAAACCAATAGCAATTTCGAGGAACGTTTTGGGATCATCAGCATGGAGATTGTGGCCGGTCTTCGGAATGTAGGTGATGACGGCACGAGGAAACATTTCACGGATGTTCGGTAAATCATCTGGCCTGTAAAAGAGGTCAATTATAAGTACAGAATCTAGTCACTTTAGACTATGTTACGGACTCGTCCTTTTCATGTTTTACATGTATTTTCTGAACTCAAGCCTCTGCATTTTATAATCTATGCATTAGACGTAAAACATATTCAGTGACCGCCCGTGACTGTACCGTAAATAGATGCTGGTAGATCGACGATGAGTCGTATTTAAATTATAAATTGAATCACTTTAAAGTTACAAAAACAATTACATTCATGTCAATCTATTTAGAAAATGGACAAAGGACTTACGAAAAATAAATATTTTAAATGTATAGGGGTACTCAGGATTTATTTATTGTTTTATACCGACATTTATTTCGATACTTACGGAAGATATTCTGAACGCTGACCACCTATGAACAATGTTGGTCCTGAATAAACTTTTTCTCTTAGAAATTGCGGAAAACTTTCGATGTACTTAAATTGTTTACTAAGAACTTCCAAGTTACATTTCCAGACGATTTGTTCTGACTTTAACCTTATGTTGGAGATGACAGCGTTCATAGTGACGTCATCAGATATTACTTTTTTTAATCGTTTCTTTGCTTCTTGCTTTGCATGTCTAACACTTGTTTCCTCTTTGAAATTTATCTCCTTCATAGCATTAAAGAGTTTAGGGAAAAACTCACTCAGATGTTTTGATGTTGACACTGGCGATATATCTAATACTAACAATCCGGCAACTATTTGAGGCTGCAATAAATTGTTATCATATATGACTGAATTGCAAAAAAATATGTCGAAAATAGTGAGGGCTTTAGAGTTAGTCATAAGAGTTATACCCGTATTGTTTTCCGTATAACACTGTAACACGTTGATTACACCCCTGCTGGAATATTATCAGTCTCCCGGCCGATTCTCATATCACAAGTCGTACCGATATCGTAGCAACTTGGCCGTTGAAGCGCAATTTGGTTTGCACATCGCAATTGCAACTGCACCCTAACGACATCGATCCGAAAGTCGTTCGTCAAGGAAATTTCAACTGAATTCCTATTTTATAGAGAGGAAATTCTATTGAAGTGCAGTTAATAAAATTTCAGCGAGAATATAAATGATGAGAATATCAAATTCCAGCCGGACTGCAATTGAACGACTTCTGAATTTAAAAGACTTCGACATTGTTTGGTAAAACGAAAATCGTCAACCTAGTAGGACATGTTGCAGCATCTACAGAAGCGGGAAGACAAAGAAAGAAGGCAAACAGTAGGTATAAACATTGTAGCACCGTCAATAAAATTAATGTAGCGAAGTATAAACCAAATTTACCTCCATTAACGACAAGCACATGCACGCTCTCCCACCCATGCTATGGCCAACGAGGCTTACTTTTTCTAATTCCAACTTTTTCACCAGCTGGGATATATCTTCAGCTAAATCTTCATATTTATGAGAACTGGCGTGTGGACTGTCTCCGTGGTTGCGCAGATCAACACCAACTACTGTACGCTGGGTCATACTGACAATCGTCTTGCCAATACTATCCCAGTGTTTCTTGTTACCAAGGAGTCCATGAAAAATGAAGATGGGCGGAGCATCGACCTCTGCAGGATCATCCCCAAATATTTTATACGACAGATTCACAGCCGTCCTCTTAATGCTTAGCTTAATGGTTTTGATATACGAGTTTGAGTTCGATAAAATGAAATCCATAATTCTTGGGTTCGCTATGTGCCAGTTCATAATGATTTAGAAATATTTATTATATTTCATCGTTAGCAGTATGTAAAGCATTGTATATTAATTTCATAATAGACCATAGTATTTCTATTTATTTACGTTAAACTAATTAAATGTGATTGATGTCAAAAAATGTTGACAAGTCTGCTGGCTTGACATTTTCGATATAGTTACTACAGACCTATCGTAGAAAATTGCTGCGGATACATGGGGATAAAGTACGTAAGTATGGAGGTATCCCACCCCAGGGCCACGTTTGATCCATTGACGTGTTATACTTTGTATATTTGTTAATTTCACAATTTCATTGTTATCTATGTGTCTCAGAAAAAGTTTAAAGTAGATTTCGAGTGGATCTTCTGACGTCCCAATGAGTTGGTGACCTTGGTTGCGCAATAAAAAGTCTCGAGTTCGAGATCGGTATATAACTAAGATGGGAAAGTATTTTGCGGTACCTACCTCCCCTGGCTTCTTCACAGTTCACTTTGGAAACATTCTGAGTTATTATTTTATCACCACATGTCATAGAACTTATTTATAGGTATGTTAGCCGAACGATCAAAGCTGTTCTTTATGATAAACTAGCTATGCCCTGCGGTTTCACTCGTGTTAATTTTTGGAAAAATTACCCACCTCGTTGGTCAAGTAGACAGACAGATAGACAATAAATCCAAAAAAAATTGTTTTGATCTCTATGTACCAAAGCCTCCCTGCATCAAAATAAAAAAAAAAAACTTAATGTACAGAATTGAACCCGTTACAATTT
>DWJZ01002155.1:0-20346 GCA_018249125.1 Asbolis capucinus
CACCACGCTGGCCAAGTGCGGATTGGCAGACTTCACACACCTTTGAGTTTTGCAAACTCCCCGGCATGCAGGTTTTCAACAATGTTTTCCTTTACCGTTAAAGTGAGTGACATTTAAATAATTAAAACGCACGAAAAAAGAAAAATCAGTAGTGCGCGCCCTGGGATTCGAACCCGGACCCCCCGAGTAGGAGGCCGAAGTCTCAACCACTAGACTATCACCGATTAAAGTTTGCCGGCAGTATGTGACGGTTCTGGGATCCTGGTACTCATTTTCCGTTTCGCTACCGCTTGACTTGAACACACATTTTTGGTAATTTATTTTATGCCAGTTATAAATAATATATAATACTTAAAAAATATTATTGTTAAATTAATATACGAAACCGACTTATTAATCATAGTGACGAATAACTTCCTTCTAAGTTCTAAGGTTATTTACTAAAAGTTTCTTCACAAATTAACTAAACATAAATTAACTTTTGCCTTAAATATTCTTATAATTCATATGTCCATTAATATAAATGTGATATGTCAAGAAGTATAGTTAAAAACAAATTTTAAGTTATTTTGTATGTTAGTGGTAGTGACCTTAATAATTTTAAATTTAAACTTAAGAAGTGGTAATTATGCCCGTTTAATCTTTATCTTTAATCATAAATAATTAACTAATAATAAACATTAAATGAAATATTATATTAACTATATGATCTTGAAATAGTTTTACAATAGTTTATTATAGCAAATTCGTCTATTGACTTATAATTTCTGCAGTTAATTAAAAGGTTTAACAGATATTCTTTATCCCTATAATAATAATCAAACAATATATAAACCGTACTAGGGAAAGATTACAGTAACCATTACAGACTCTAAGCGCTGTTAGTTTAATATCCTATTTAGTCAATACATATATTTATTTGTTTAATTATAAGGTACGCCGCGCGCGAATCGTGAATACCCTTTCAAAATGTTAACTATCCACGACGCTAGTACATCATTAGAATTTAAAAAGGGGGTAGGGGTGTTTCTGAATACGATTTAATTAATCAATGGGTGATCAAAATGGGGGTACAGAACCTTTCATCATCATCACACATCGTTACAGCCAGTGACGATTTTAATGTGCAACCTCTACACCAACTCTTCTCGGACGCCACGCGAAGAATGTCACACAATTTGAATCTGTTGATAAATATTATTTCTCCCTGTTTTAGTATTTAAGTAACTAGCTGTGCTCGTCAACCATGTGATATCATTTTGATACCGAAACCTTTTTAATTGCATTCTGAACAAAGTTGTTGGAGATGTTCTGTCTTCCCTACCATTTCAGAGTATACAAAGGACAAACAAACTCACAAACATTTTATATTATATACAGATATTATATTATGTTATTAAAACCCATAATAATTTAAATACCCTGACAATATTATGACTTGGTGTCGCTTTAAATTTACATAAACATTTGTGTTACGCTCATAAGTTTTGGAATACTGGTGTCTGGAATTTATGGAATAAAATAACGCATTAGGTATTGTTACTGAATTTTGTTTGTAGTCATATTAGCGACCTACACAAAACATCATTATCATATCGACTACAGGGAACAATAAGGGCACAACTACTCAGAGTAACTGGTAACAGTTACGCCCTTTAGGTTTCCGTCCGAAAAATCCAGGAACTACGAAGTCTATAAAGGCGTAATCGTCGGGGTAGCCCATAAGAGAAGAAGAAGAGTTTCGTTCGAAGCACCCGTAATTAACAAAACATTAAGGGCATAACTAGTTATGTTAACTCATAAGAGTTACGCCCTTACTTTGGTTTACGTCATCCACATTATACTGGATTTTCTCACGACTTCATGTAGGAACAGCTTTCATGTCCTGTTGGGGTACCCTGTGAGACGAAGTTTCAAAAATGCGAGACAAAATAGTTGAATTACAAAATTATAAAGTGAAAGAGTATTTGTTAGATTGGTTTGACTGCAATATATATTGCAATTAATTTATATGTTATAACTATACGCCTATATAGGCAGGACGTAGACCTTTCCTACATGCTGTCCAAAAACGATATGAATTATAATGGATACAAAGTGTTCTCTAAATCAATTTTCGACCAAATTAATACTTAAAGTACTGATAACTTCTGCAAAAACAACTGTTCTATTTTCTTATGTGCTGCTTATTTTCTCTGATCTATAATTATTTTTTGTAAGAAAAGCTGGCAGCCCTAAGGTAGGCAAGCTTATGACACTAACGGTCAAATATTTAATCTGTCATTTAATCTAATTCTATTAATGTTCTCGTAACTGCACAGAAGGAAGGACGACTAAGGTATTATCCTATCTTATTTCATATGAATTATGTTATATTCTAGTACTAGTTATGGGCCGCGGTTTTGTTGTAAAATATAACCTATGTGTTACTCCAAATACATTAAAACACAAACATATCTACGTGCACATCCCAGAGGAACTTACACCCGGGATAAAATCGAACTTCAAAGCCTCGAGCACAGGCGCAGAGTTCCCAGCCTCTCAATATTCTATAGGATACGCTTTGGAGAGAGCGCGCAGGAATTACATGAGTTAATCCCCCAACCCCGTTCCACCATGGAACGAGCCGACGCACGGCAAGTGTCCATCACTTCGTCGTAAATACACCGCCCGTACGAACGTCGCGTTTCGCCTCGTCCTTTATCATTCGTACCGCGAAGGAGTGGAATAAGTTACCCGTGTCGGTATTCTCGTTTGATTACAACGTTAATGTCTTCAAATCAAGAGTGAATAGGCTTTTATTAAGTTAGTGCGCTTTACCATCAAAAGCTATGGCGCCACTTACGATCAAGTGGTTTCGTAGTCAAGCGGTAGCTTATTGAATATTTAAAGAAACTTATTTTCGTTTTCTGGATTAATTTACTTGGTCTGTATGCCAAGTTTTATCTTAATCCGTTCAACGGTTGCCGTGTCAAAGACAAACTTCCATATATCCAAATATCCTCACAAACTTACATATTTATAATGTTAGTAGCATTTTAATTCCTTCACCAACAGCCTGCTGGAGTATCTTCTCGACCTTCTCAGTATCAGGAAAGACCCGTGCTCAATAGTGAGCTATCAAATTTTTGAAGCCACTTATTCATTTATTTTTTATTCATTTTAAAATTTATAAGTTAATGTTTGACTACATTCACACCTGATGGTAAGTGCCGATGTAAGTGAAAAAGTCTATTCACTTTTGTCTTGAAGACTTCTACATTATACTGGAGTGGAAACACAGACGCTAGCAATGTATTCCTCATCACCTATAGAAAGCGACATGAATCTTGAGCACAGATGAACAAAGAAATACTTTAGGACTTTTTACATAATTGAATTAGCATTAGTAACAGAAATAATTACTAGGAACGCAGTCATTTTAGTATGAAAAATTAATAAACTCACACACAATAATACTCAAAAATCTTATGAACTACCAGGCTGACATACACTTAAAGAGACAATGATTTTATGCAGATCGATGAATACTGGAACTGTCATAGTAGTAGAATTATGGTAATAGTCTGCTCATGCCCTTAGGACGTCGTGCGTACTTTGACAGTCTTATTAATGATTGAGTATTGCAGCGAAACTGACGTTGTCTCTAGCTATATTCGCAAGACTATTCTAGATTTGTTCTTGAGTTCCCAGTATTATATATCTTTGAATCTAATGTAGACAGGGTGTTTCTGATTTTGTCGTGTTATCAGTGTTACTGGACTGGGCTGTTGCTCTAGGTTAGTGAGCCTGACTGCGGAGGGTCGTGGGTTCGATTCCCACCCACGACAAACTTGTCTTTGATAATATTTGTTCTGTGAGTGGCTGTAAGAAATATCTATATTTGTATGTATTATATATATATATATATATATATACTATATGTTTATCAGTTTGATGAGCACAGTACAAGCTAACGCTTATTTTGGGGTCATATGGCCGTGTGTGAGTTGTCCTGAGATATTTATTTATTTGTTTATTTATTGATCTAGTCTATTTATTATGTGTGTGTAGTCGAAAGTTTACACTATGACTTACTAGATGAGTTGTCCTTATACGGAATGCAATCCTATTACTATTATAAATGCGAAAGTTTGTGAGAATGGTTTGATGTTTGTTACTCCTTCACGCACACTACTGAATGGATCCGAATGAAATGATGAACTGCTGCAGGGATAGACTATTGGCTGGAATAACAATTATCAACATTGCACGCGAGCAAAGTCGCGGGCGGACTCTGGCAAGGGCATAGAGTTATGAGTTAATTAGTTGCTCTCTCACTGTCCCGTCGTGGAAATCATCTTGAACTTATGAAGTTTCCGTCCGTGACGGATGAAATCTAATGCACGCGGACGTAGTCGCGGGATAAAGCTAGTTTAACGCTATATCACTTACCAGGTAAATGTAGCCTAAAATAATACAATTTCCGCCGACTAATGGCACTGCATTGTTTAGTGAGGGCGATGCTAACAGGCGATACTGCATGTCCTTCAGCCGCCACGACACTGACAAGCTTGTTGGATGGAGGACCGGCGCAGCTTAGGCTCGTCTCGCGAGCTTTGACGACAAATTGTTAGCTAATACTGCAACATACATATTTGGACAATTATTTACAAATATTTTAAACTAGGATTTGCCTGTGCCTAGAAGAAGAGTTATCCTATGATTTCAGAGTTGCCATACTAATTTTAACTTGTTATCCTGCGAGAATAAAGCCATTTCATTTCAAAACCTACCTTATAAACACTCTCGGGTTAAAACTTCGATTATGTCAAGTTCATCTAAATCGGTCTAGTAGTCCAGAAAGACAGAGACAATAAATAAAAAAAAAATCTTGTTCTCTATATCGATAACAAAGCTATCCTGCATCAAGATTTTCAAAAAATACTGAATTTACAGAATTAACCCCGTTACAGTTTTATTATTAGTATAGATAGTTAATTAGTAATTATAATAATTAATAAATTCTCATATCCTGGCGTGTCGCTCATGGTCTGTCGCTGAACGTCGATCCTAAATTATCACGGGAATGAACCAACAGTGCACGTGGCGGTAACAGGATTATTATTTGATAGGCAAACGAGCTGACGGGTCGCCTGATAGTAAATGAAGCAACTGGAACTGGAATTAATAACCACATCAAATTACCCCAGATACACCAACTGCACACTGCTTCAGGGCGGACGACAGAAGAATGGGAAGGAGGATGACTAAACGAAGGGGAGAAAAACAGGAGAACTGACTCTCAAGTTCAATTCATGAGCGCCTCCGTGCGCCGGAGGGCACGTAAAGGCGTCAGTTCCGGTTGTTGTGATTAGATATCAATTATTAAGCCATAAAAGCATCTGTAACTTGGATTAACCACTAACTCTTCCAACAATCTGCATTGGAGCGTGTGGAGCTTACTTTAGGTCTCCTATGAGGTAAAACTCGTGCTCGGTAGTGGAGAGATAAGACGAAGCCAAGTTTGAATTGTAATGTCGGTTGTAACTTCACTCAACATTTTAAGACTGTCTTGCTGTGACCATGTCCAACATGTCAAAATAAACAGATCGTGAGTACCCGTTTGCATTAAATTTGTTAAGTATCCGCTAAGATATTAATTTAAAACACGTTTGACCATTTATGTTCATCGATAGAAGACTAAGGTACTAAATTAACCTTGAAAATGTTAAATTAATTATTTCTATATGTTGATTAATTTACTTGCAGATACTTGTCTGTATGTTCAAACCGTACTCTTTTGTTTTCCTTCTTGATTAATGATCGTTATTGCGTAATCAAATTAAAATTCATTGGGTTTTAGATCAATGATCACTGCATTAGATTTGACTGGATTCTCTGAAATTATAATCATTATTGCTATGCGAAGTCACAGGTTCATTAAGGTGTATGGTAGTGTCCCCGTTAAGTCGAGTAAATCAACAGAAATGCACAGAACCTATTTAATTACTAGACCTATTTTGATGATGGTCCCTGTGTCTATTTTAAGAAGTCCTTACTTACGAGCAAATATTATAAATGGGGAAGTTTGTGCTTCCTTCAGGTGCTAATTGTTGAACGGATTAATATGAAACTCGGTAAATAGATAGACCACATCCAGCAAATGAACATAAAATACATTTTATCCCGATCGTAGGGTCCCCTAAGTTTAGAGAATTTAAATTAAACTTGGGACTATTTTTTATCAACACGCGGGCGAAACCGCGGGTAAAAACGAATAATGTAAAAATAAGTAAAACATGTTGTTTTTTAAACACAACAGCAGCCATTTATCACTCCTCCTGATACGAGGTAACTATAAGATAACAAGGCGGCATTTTCTTTGTTCTTTTCCGTTGGTTTAAAAGTTTTATCTCGTCATAAACTTCGTAAACATATTAAAATAATTTAATATCCAAAAATATTCACTATAAATCTTTTTTATTGGAATAGCCGACAAACGAGCAGAGGAGTTACATGACAGTAACTCACCGTCATCAGAAACAACGAAGGCACCCCGAGTGTTTTTGGCTAACAAAGAACTGGCTCTCTTAGCCTCCAGTTGGAACACTTAAAGGTTCAAGGTATAAGGTTATTATACACTTATAGGTCTAGTCATGACGACTTCCTGAAGCAAGAGGCTAGTAGGTAACCAGACGGGCTTTACCAAAAAATAATAAAATTGATCATAATTTATTTATTAATAGCACTCTCTATAGGAAAATTACAAAGTTTAATGCCTATTAAGTAAGCACAATAGATTGGGCGCTCTTATCGTTTCCAAGAGATTTCTTCCAGAATAATTTGGTAATAACCGAAGATACCAGCAAGCAGCTGACGTCGCCTCTTACAACATCTTGGCCATCGTGAGATCGGGGCCAGTTTCTGGGCTGACGTACGTAAATTATTTTACAGCTTAAATTTCAAGGCAGTAATAAAATGCAATTAAATAGACGCAGAACCGCAGTTGACGGGTGCGGTTAAAGTAGGTTACCCAGTTCTCGCCCGGCGTCCCCTTTAAGTAGTTTTGAATGGGACTAACTTTATTTGGAATCTTTATAACTTCGCGATGGCTGTCCGTTCCTACTCTAGCACAGAATCCTTTAGTGCTATAAAGTTGTAATTTGGCATGAATATCCATATTTATTCCGAAAAATCCTATACATTGGTGGTCGACATGAACTTGGCTATTTTTACAAGTTTTTATTTAACTTGTATTATATGTTTCGTATAAGTTTATTGGTTTTTTCGGGTCAAATCTTGCAGGTTTAACTCACTTCATCTGACACTACGGAGCTTTTGCATATTATGGAAATTTTACATAAACCTTCCCTGCTGATGGCAATGCATTATGATAATCATGACCTATTACTACGTTCAGGATTGACGGCAGATATAATTTAGAGTATGAAATAGCGCATGACCCAAATAAATGCGATTTCTTAACACAGTGTACACTAATTCTAGAGCATTTTAAGAGTACACGAAGAAATATTTACATCAAACTTCGACTGAAATCGTTCGGGAGCTGATTGGCATATTTTCGTAATACTATGTAGTTTGTTTAAATACGCATACTAAATTATGTTACGTAACAAAAATAACATTAACATATGTTTATTCACTACGTATGTATAGGTTTTATTATTATTAATATTATTAGTGTCTATGTATTTGCAGTAATTTACTACTTACTCGACCTTCATATTTTGCATTCGTCGATACTTTGTTATTAGGCTTTTACAGTGGCTTCACTCGCATGGCATGTTGTTAAAAAGTTATCTATATATTTTTCCAAACTAAACTATCCTTATGCCAAATTTAATTCAAATCCGTTCAATAGTTTTTGCGTGAAGGAGTATATATCCATTCATTCTTTCGCATTTATAATATTAGTAGAATTTCCTAAAAATCCCTACCAAAACTTGGCAATTCCTCTTGCAAATAATATGGAAATTTACAAGAATTAAATTTGCGTTATTTTAATTGAGGCCACACGGGTTAGCCTGAAAGTGGGTTACCTATTTCAAACAGCAACACGAATGTATTTTTCGTGTTAAGTCCTTTTAATACTGTGGCTCGAGAACCCTTCGTGACGAAGTCGCTAGGGTTGCCACTAAATCAATTGACAACCACAAAAGTATGTATAAAAAATAAATGGTCACTGTTACAACACAGATAAGACAATTTTAAATAATGGTAATAAACAAACAAGTTCGTGCAAATTACTGTAAAGTAAAATAACAACGACGTTTGTGTTTACTGAAAACTATCTAAAATTAACTTAAGATATAAGATTTTTTTTACCTTGTTATGATACCCACGCTTTAAATTAACTAAAATAAGGTTTTATAAAATACCAGAGTCCGCCCGCGGCTTCACCCGCATGCTATGTTGATAAAAAGTAATCTGTGTTATCATTACATATTCTATCCATCTAGTGGTTTTTGCGTGATGGAGCAACCAACATCCATCCATCCTCACAAACTCTCGCATTTATAATATTGATAATATTTAAAAAAAAATGCATCAACGTTACCAGCGTTACCAATCAAGAAAGCACTTCCCAATATCTTAGACATGATCGCCTCAACATCATCTGATGGGATCTATGTCAAGTATAAAACTTATTTTAGGTAAAAAAAGCAGTGAAACTATTGGTTAATAATTTAAGGTTTATATAAAGTACAACAATACAATTTACAAAGAAAAAATATATTAGATTAGTAGATACATAATAAATAAACACTTATAACCCGAACCAGAATTCCCTGCATCTCTCTTGCCATGTACAACACAATATAAAACTAAATCAAGCACAAACATTTAAAAAATGTAAATATATTATAAAAAAACATATATAAAAATAAGCCTAGAATCGAATCACTTCACTTCGTTGTTTACTAAAAAGTGTAGGTCAGCTTTTTAACTTTTACAGCATTAAATGTTGTTTTTAGTGGCAACCCTACGCGCATATCCATTATAACTGCACCATCTTTAGCGCCCCCATTCTATTAAAATGGAGTGAGCGAGGGAATAAGTACTTATATAGTTATGGGTCGAGAAAGCCATTACGACGTTACGCAATTCCTTTAAAGAATACTTTGCAGTCCCTAGTGAATGCCATCCATCCAGCCTTTAATTCACTGTTGGACTGCTTCTCCTCATTTTCTTCACTCTGACCAGTATTGCAGTGATAGCAGTGGTTTGAGAGCGGGTCTCTCACACGGGAGGTTTGGGTTCAGATACTCCGGCCACTCATTTTCTAATTTATATGCGTATTTATTATCCATTACTACGGTGAAGGCAAACATCTTCAGGAAACCACGTGAATTCTTTACGATCGTATAGTGAATATATGCCCCAAGCCCGTAATATACTGATAGGTAAGGAAATTAGATTGTATATCCAGAAATTTGCCCTTTTGTACATTTTTTTTTCATTGCAACCCATAACAATCCCACTGACGCGCTCGGGTCTTCTGTTACAATGTGAGGGAGGCTTTAGTGTACCACACATTTTAAGGGAACTATCTGGACAGCAGGTTTCCTTACGAATGCTTCTAAATGACGCCGCCGTATATATACGTCAGAATCACAAAAATGCCTGCCACATGTACACAACATAGAACATTGGAGGTGCGCGTAATGTATCCCAGGACCTCTCATTCACCGACATTCAAACAACAAACTACAAACAGATATATAGTGTCTATATCACACATACATATATTGTCAAGAACTAATCCTTAGCCCACGCAGTACAACCGGATACATATATTTTTCATTCCCCTTTTTGGGATAAGGACGTCCTACTCGATATCTGCATATACGTTATTTTATTGCGTCCCACGTGCCAACATATGTATGTCTGTTATCTGCACACTGCAACCTGTGTGTTCAAAACATATTTTTAGCATTATTATGTGTTTACAACGAACGGATTATATTAAACAAAATATTTTTTTTGAATGCTCCATTTATTTTCGCATGACATCTACGTAGGGCGGGTTATTCTGGTCTGATGCTATGAAACGGATCCTAGGTAGGTATTTTTTCCGGTCTGATCCTCTGCTGAGAAATGGTATAGGTCAATTAAAATATTAATAATAAAAAGTATGTTGAAAAATTGATTTGTAATTAGTGAAGGTTTTCTTTTGAAAAGATGTGCTGTATTTGTTTTAGTTATTTTTTTACTTCTTCATTGTGTTCCTTCCGAAACGGAAGTATATTCAAGATATTTAATTTATAAAAACGTATATACATGAAATGGTTTGACTTTGAGTTTAACTTTTGAAATAACGAAGGACGTGTTTATACGTCCAAAAGTGCGATATAACTTCGCGGTCGTATTATTACGTAAGTGAAGAGTGCATGTAATTTTGAGGCAAATCTTTGGCAACTGTGGGACTTGTTTGTACAGTTGTGTTTCATTTGCTCATCAAACAGATAGTCAGCTACTGATGGACAGTATTGTCGTTGCGTAAACCTTTGAGAATGTCCTCACTGAGACTGTACAAGTTTTTGCTGGCGGCAGAAAATGTCTATATACTTAACTAAGCATAAATTTACGTTTTCCTTAATATATACGTGGTTACTTCGATCAAGAATTTACTAGATGTCGTTTCTCATAGAAATTTAACACAAAATACTGTCCGCATGAATCTAGACTTATGTATCTTCGTTAAATTGTCAACTACATTATAAAAAGTAAAATTACATTCCACGTTCAAACTAATTACTCCCATTTTAACTACCAATGTACCTATTTGGTTGAAATAAATAATTTAAATACACACTGCGGCATTGTAGGACGTGTTTATGTGTTGGCTGTTTGAAACAAACTAAACAAAACACCAGCCCACATTTCAAGTGAGACATTTAATTATATCATTAATCGAAGCGTGCATAATGTTGCTAGGAAGATACTGCTGTACAACGTTTCTTATTAATATCAGTACTGGACTCGTACATAAATATTGTACATTGAGGATCATAGTACAAAAAGCTTGATTATCGCTGGAGATCTAAGCACACTAGGAAAACAAGAAACAACTCTGTTCTCATGTAAATTTCAAAAGTAAAAGGCGTTTGTTATTTTTAACTGTTTCATTCACGTGCTAATCATATCTCTGCGTATAACGATTGTTTGTGTCATTATTGATTTGGGTACTTTAACAACATACTGTCTTCTTGGTTTTTATAAGTATGATTCCTATTTAACTATTTCAATCAATAACAAAAGTTTTGATGCGCGTCTATGAGTTAGTTTCTCGTTCCGCGTTGGTGTTGCTGCTCCATGAGCGGCGATGGTCACTGGCAACCAGGTGGCCCGGCTGCTCGTTTGCCTGCTTAACATATTATACGAAGACGTGGTGATGATTAACTTAACTTTAAATAAATATTATTTCATAGATATATAAAGTAATAAATGATTCAAAATCTTTGGATCGTTTTTACGCATATTACGCGGACCGAGGACTATGAAATTTGGCACAGTTAAACTTAGAACGGAGAAGAAGTGCAGAAGGCTCCTATTTTACATAAAAATACATAATAAATACACACCCTAGCATGTATTTAACACTCACTCATGTTCGGCAACCTCAGCACTGTCAATGAAAAATTATTTCTTTAAAGGTAGAATTTCAACCGGCCTCTACCTTATATAGCTAGCTTATATAAAATTCTTAGGCATCTTTAAATTGACTTCATCATCATAATTGAGTTCATCGGAACAGCTGAGAAAATATTTCTGTACTAACCTTGAACTGAGTCACCAGTTGAGCATCAAGCCACCATATTTCTGCTGCTCATTTTCCTCACACTCGAGTGGAATAAGCAAAATATTCAACTAGGTTAGGTGCTTTATTGTATTTACGTGCTGCATGAGATACACAGATAGTTGTAGCTGGGTCAAGGCAAAGACAGCTTTCGAGTTGCATAGCTATATATGGAACGTAATATTACGCTCCCGTTTTAATGTAACCACGAATGGTTTTTGGTCACGGCGTGTCCCAATTATGCGTAGATACACCCTACGGTTACATTACACGACGGCTAACATCGATGTCGTGGCAAAATCAATGTTTAGTATTCGATGTTCATTTTACAAACACTTTACGAAAGGCAAACTATCGATACATCAAATCCTTACGGTAATCTCAGTAGAAAAAGTGGCATTATTTTTTTTTTGGATTTCGCAAAGGTTCATATCGATCCCACCTGATGGAAATTGGATGCCAAGGAGTTAATTTTGCTATTCATAGTTTCATATAACGCTTACGAATTTATCCGAAACTCATGCAAAAGTATTTTTCCTTTAATATAATCACCCAGTTTGTAATAACCATTCCTCAAATGTTTTTGACATAAGCTTTAGTTTACATCATTGTAATGAAATTTTAACAGATCTACCCACAAAAAAGCAATGATTGCTTAACGGTTTGAACATTGCTTTTGTCGTAGTGGTTGTCCTGGGTTTAAATCCTGCTTGCACCTCTTATTTTAAAAGTGATGTGACTTAATTATCACTTGTTTCGGTGATCAAACATCATGAGGAAACCTACACTCCTGAGAATTCTCTTTTTTTTCGAAGGTGTGTGAAGTGAAATCCACATGGCCAGAGTGATGGATTACCGCCTTAAATTGTGAGTGGAGCCCCGAGCTCGCCAGTGCAACAGTTCTGGGTTGCAATGATGACCAGTAACCAAGCCACCAGTTTTGCTGACGTAGCTAATCCAAGTCGTCCTTGTAACCCGAACAATACCCATCGCCACACAGAAGAACGTTAAAACACGTCGTAAAAGACCGTAGTTTTATGGCACACAATTGGGTAGTGTAAAAAGCGTTTTATTGAAGTCGCATCCTGCCGGCGAGGTCGCTCTAATTAAAAACATGCACTTGCGAAAGATACGCCAGAATTGTTCACTTACGAAATATACGTAAATATATGTTCCCATTGACATTCGTGCGAGTGCACACGAAATATAATTTAAACAGAAACTTATTTCGATGCCACATTTTATAACCTTTTTATATTTACCTTATTTTATTTTAAGATTCACTCACATATACATATGTTATAAATGAACATTATTTGTTATGGGTGCTGACGATTTATATTTAAAACATCGGTTTTAACCCAGTTCAAAAGTGATCGTAGCCCATTCATGTGGGTCCAAATATTGGGTTAAACATTACCTATTACATAGTATATTACTGCATTTTATCCTTGAAAACAGATATGACATATCTATTGTTAGAATATTTCTTGAATATTGGTGTAATTGTAATATTTACATTAAATTATTTACACATACTTCCATTTTATTCGTTTCTATCTCAGTCTTCAAATTTATTTAAAGAACTACGGCATTTTAAAAACATGGTGTTACAAGCTAGTATTATATCATACATATCTATTATATTTTGAGAGTATTATACAGGGTTTCCCGTGAGAAGTGTGTGAAGAGAAGTTTAGATAGGAGACGATGAGCTCTATCGTTTTCAAACTCATGTACATATGTTCAGCGATTTGTAGTTTCGGAAATATTCCTGGTTTTATCCGTTTCAGGTTTCTCCTGTTACTGATGTTTTAGCTATAATTTGTTATTTGTGAAGGATTTTTAAAATATTTTTAATTACCATTCTGGTTAAGGAGTGTAGTTGTCTGTCAGAAATAGAATAAAACGGAACTTCTAGTAAACATAACTAAACTAATATTTTAAGTAAACTCACTAACTAACATTTACAAATAATTTGGATTGTTAATACAACATCCGATGAAGACATGCAAACAAAAACAATTGGCACATAATTTTACACAAATTTCATAAACTCTTTTTCTGTATAGATTACAGATGATGATGATGATGATGATTGATAAGATGATAAATGTTTTCCGTTTCTCTCTTTCCAGATCTCAAATACCGCATACGTTACCACACCCGTGAAGACTTCGGTCGAAGACTTAAGTGCCATTTGAACCAGTTTACCAAGCAGTGATATATAGATTAACATAGAACTTACTAACCTAGGATTAAGCTGAGTTTTAGTGTTAAAAGTAACCAAAAAGATACGAAACTGGCTCCTTATAAGGATATTATGAATTCATCGAGCATAAGCTCCGTAGTGCCGACCATCAAATGTGAAGATTCTCCATCACCGACCGCTGCCTTGGGAACTGATGGAGAGAGTGCTTACAATTTGAGTGTGAACGTCAATCTTAGTTCGGCCATGATGAATTATTTGGCGGTTGAAAGCAGTGACTCTGCTACTCTGCATACTCCGGAGATCGTCAACGATCTCATCACCATGACCAATCCGCTGGACCAATATAATTACAATGAAAAAACTTCCAGTCTCAGGGTAAGTTGCTTTTATTACTTCATCATCTCAACCCATGACGGCCCACTATTAAGTACCTGTCTCGTCTCCGAATGAGAAGGTTAAGACCATAGTCCACCACGCTGGCCAAGTGCGGATTGGCAGACTTCACACACCTTTGAGTTTTGCAAGCTCCCCGGCATGGTTTCCTCACGATGTTTTCTTTCGCCGTTATACCGAGTGACATTTTAATGCTTAAAACGCACATAACTCCGAAAAGGCAGAAGTGTGCGCCCTGGGATTCGAACCCGGCTCCCCAAGGAGGGCGAATTTTTAACCACTAAGCTCTTTTTTATTATGACTATTAATACCAAACCACCAGAGTCCAATATCTAGTACAGCAAACAGGATCGGTTTTCAGATGACGCACAGAACAGAACACAGAAAAGAAGTAACAGAATGGAATCATTCTCTCGAAAGTAGATCTAAAGATTTCTAAGGTTTCCCTGTGATGTTTAAAGGACTATGGAAAGCATCGCATATACTCTGGAATGTACAATTAACAATATTTTATATATTTTTTTTTATTTAATAAATTGGTGCTTGACCACAATAACGCCTGATGGTAAGCTGCGATGTGGTCTAGATGGAGCGCACTAATTCAGCAAAAGCCTATTCACTCTTGATTTGAAGCCATTTACATTGTAATCGAACGGGAACACTGACGCGAGTAACTTATTCCAGTCCTTCGCGGATAAATGGATTTAAGAAAATACCCATGCTAAATCCTACCCATCTTCCTTCTTCATATCCTCACAGTAAAGAACAGGTGTTCTGGACAATCATAACTAAAATAAAGTGTGAGTACCATATTGCACGAAGTATCAAAAGTATACATATCTTTCAAAACTTACTTGTCTCATTTTCAACTCGTAACCGTCGCGCTGCTAGGGTGAGATCGAGTGCTGCAATATGAAGTTTATAGGCCTGCATACTAAGTTGGCCAAGTGCATCTAGAATCTAGGTAGATCGACTGAAAAGTAAACTGGGAGATAATGCGAGGCCCTTTGTATTCCTTGTCTATTTCTCCACCCATAATGTTCACCTACTTAGCATGCGTTCCTGGATACTATGGAGATGTAGAAAGTATTCCATCACGCTGTCTTCATGCAGACTAGTGGAATTTTTACGCCACCTGATGGCCTCCCTTAATGCTTAATATCTGACGATAACACCTGATACCAACGACTATGCGTGCTCTGTAAATAAAAGCGCAACGCACCCACTTTTCTAGGAAACCACTTTTCTGGTGCTAGTACCTGCCATTGCTAATCTTTGCCAATGACTTATAAACGAGACAAGGCGAGCTATGAGCGGCTATATTTTGCTAAAATATCAATAATTCGGCTCTGAGAATCACAGTGCAGAGGCACAGAATTAGTTTTGAGGCACAGAATCATAGCTCTGAGGCAGAGTCTGAGTTTAGCTCAGTTGCGGTACATAATCAAATCTATGAGGCATAAAATCAGACTTCTAAGGCTCTGAGGTATAGAATCAGTTCCCTGAGGTAGAGAATCTGAGGTTCGGATTATTCTAGATCAATTTTATCTAGATTATTCCATATTTAGATATATTTAATGAAGTATCGTCGAACTCATGCATTCTTTATGATCACGTCGGCACACCGCGTCGTCGTCGTCGCGACGTATTATGTCGTTGCAATATTTAAAATGTGGGATGCAGCTGCTCTATATGACAAATCAATATATGTATAGTAATGCGAGTGACTTCTCTCACTTCGCTTCGGTACAGCTTAGGGTCGAAGATAGAATTAGGCATTTTTAATGTAAACGGGTACGCAAATATCGGTAAAATAATAAGCAGATCGTACCCGTTTGTATTAAAATGATTAGTACCCGCGACGATGTTAGTCTAAAAACACAAAAGATGAAATATTTTAATTGGACTATATTTTTTATTACGGATCTATAATTAAAGCTTGTGTATAATTATTGTGGATCTATAATTAAAGCTTATGTGACCAGATTTTAATAAAACAAGCATTCGATGTTAATCCACGCAGACACAATCAAATTTAAATCGGAACAGGCATTAAAAAAAAATAAACAAAAGTTGTAAAAATTAACAAATTGACAAAGGTTATTATTATTAATTAAATCGAAAATTAAAAAAAAAATTCTTGTGCCCTACATTTTCAACAGAAATGAATATGAAAAGATTGAACTGTGTTCTATGATATTAGTACTTCTTTTATGATTAATTCAGCTTGCTAAAGATTTATGGTGACGGGAAGCGCGCGGTAAAATTTTGACACATGACAGTTACAGACAATCTAAGCCAGAAAATACGTCTTGTTTGTTTTGATTGAAATAATATCTTATTTATATAGTGAGTTATAAAAATTATTCGTAGTCTGTCTAATAAAACAAGGTTAAAATATTTATAAACACAAGCTTTAATTATAGATTCATAATACAAGGAACACAAAAAAAATCATAACTGTATTATATTTTGACTGACTCGCCCACTGTACTTACGGAACTAAACTCGCGACATTGTACCGAGACACCAACAGCACTTTTGACTGATTCACTAATTAATGCACTGCTTACTTTTCAATTTACTTCTTCTCTCTTCTTCCCGGATTCCTTCCGGATTCGCTTCCGAAACTGAACTACCCGTTACGTGTCTCCGACCGCCTTATATGCCCCTAATTTCGAAGGAACATTCCAAATTCAAACATTTTTCAAATTTCTTCTATTCTACTCACACTTTTGCTTTCCTGTTCTTTCTAGAATTATCTAGAAGTTATGTTTTTAAATGTCTTCTATTCTTCTCATACATTTTCTGTCCTATATTTTCATTTCCATTGCGCCTACAAAGTTCCGGAAATTCTATTTTTATATTTCTTCTACACGGTTCAAACATTTTCTATACTGTTCTTTCCTGTTCTGTTTTAACAGTTGAATCTACGCGACATGACGTTTACAGCTCTCAGTTCCGTCACATGTCACTAAACTACATTGTTTTTGTCTCTCTTCGGCATATATATCGCTTCGTTTTGGGAAGAAGAGTTACCCGGTGGTATCAGAGTTGCCATACCACTTATTAATAATATTAACCTATTATCCCACGGGAATAAAAGTGTTTTCTGGGATAAATAGTACGCTATATCTATTGTCCTCACATTAGCTACAAATATGCAAAATTTCATCTAAATTGGTCCATTGGTTGCCATACTAATTTTAACCTGTTATTATGCGGGAACAAAGAATTTTCTTGAGATAAAACCTATCCTATAATCATTCTCGGATTTTAAACTTTGATTATGCCAAAAGTTTAATTAAATCTCTCCAGTAGTTTTTGCGTAAAAGTCGAACAGACAGAAAGACAGACAGACAGATATACAATAAATCCAAAAAATATGTTTTGTTCTTCATATAACAGTTTTATTATTAGTATAGATATTCACTAACAATAAATACTGTGATGAGTTACTCGTAAGGAGCTTGACAAAGACAATTCTAATAATATGAACACACTACTGACCTTTCTGGGCGGTACATCCGTTGTCAGAAATCGGAACACATTTCTGTAAAACAAAAAAAACATTTCAAAAGTTTTTGTAATTTTAACAAATTTACATCAATACAATCTTACACACACACTTTGACGCACGCTTCAAGCACAGCAAGTGCAATATTATTTGAAATCATCTTTGTGTAATCAGTTCTAATTTTTAAAATTGTAAGAGAGCAGTTTATTACCAACACAACACCAACAATTAGTGCCAAGCTTAAACATAGATTTAAATGTTACTTACTTTAGTCATTGGATCAAACTCCTGACCACTTCGACAGAACAGTTGCATCGCTTTTCCTCCCATACACATGAAGAAAGAATCACAGCGATATGGATGTGGTACGTTTCCTACGTCATTGGGTCCACAAATCGGAGCTATCGTTGACGGATCGTCTATTACGGTTGTTGTTTTAATTGTTGAACTTTCTGAATCTTTAGTTTCCGTAGTGTCCACGAGATTTGTTGTTGTTATTTCATCATCGTCATCCTCTTCATTAAGAATAAGGTCTGTTGTTGTTATAATTTTATCTGTTTGTGTGGAATACTGTGTTGTATCTGTTGATATTTCAGTCTCATCTTTGTCTGTTTCAGTTAGACCTAGTGTTGTTGTATCGAAATATTCGGTTGTTGTTGGCTTTTCTTCGTCTGTTGTCATGAGAGTAGTTTGATCATGTTCGTCCGTCGTCGATGTTGTTACCGTTGCGTACTCAGTTGTCATGCTCGTTCCATCAACCTTTGTTGTTCTATCCGATTGAGCTGTAGTCAGTCCTGTAGACATGAAAATATAGATTTGACAAGTTACAAATTATATCGTGTCACATTTATTATTTTTAAATTATTGGGATAATTTCATACCTTGTTGAGCTGTGCATCCATAATCAGATATTGGAACACAATCCTGAAAGGTAAAGAAGAAGCAGAAAAAATTACTACAGTAGGTAGTAAATTTAAGAATGCTTTAAAAACTTTCCTTCATTAATGATGTTTCATTCATATGAGATCTTGTTGGTACATAAGACCAGTAAAATTCATTTTGGGCATGTACATTGTACACATAAAAAAACTGAAAGTCAGTCATAAAATTACCCTTACAAAATAAATTCTAAAAAATAAAAAAGGGAAATATGTAAACCAATACGAAGGTAAGATATATACTGTGTATTCACTTCGTAACTGATCCAATACTGAATCAAAGGAAAGAAGGGCCGTTACATTGTTTGTAATTAGCCAAAAATACCTAACTAAAACATTTAAAATCAAAGTAGGCATATATGTATATAGAGGGCATGGTTACATGAATGCACCCGATTGCGTTAAAGTATAGCTATGAGTGCATTTCTTTAATTTAAATCTACATAGTGAATATTTGTACTCACCCTAAAAACTGGATCAAATTCTAGCCCAGTGCGACAGAATAACTGAATTGCTTTTCCACCAGCACACATGAAGAACGAATTACATAAATATGGATGTGGTACATTTCCGAACACACCAGGTGGACATATTGCTCTCTCTGTCGTGGTCGGTAATTCAACTGTCGTTTGTGAAGTCGTCGTGTCTGCATCCCAAGTGGAATCTGGCACCGTTGGTATCCGCTCCGTTGTGGTTGTATTTTCCGTTACTGAACTTGTTGTTCTTGTACCTGTTGTAGCGTTATCATCACCAGTGACTTCAGTTGGTGTACCATCGTTTATGGAACTTGTTGTTCCTGTACTTGCTGTAACGTCATCGTCTTCAAAAACATTAGTTGTTGTGCCATCATTTATTGAACTTGTAGTTCCTGTACCTGTTGTAACATCATTGTCCACAGTGATGTCTGTTGTTGTACGAATATCTTGTTGAGCTGTACACCCGTAGTCTGAAATGGGAACACATTCCTGAAACAAAATGAAATATCAACATAAATAAACATAATAAAATGATTTACAAATTTCACCAAAGTCAATTCAAAAACAAAAGTAACTCAAACAAGAAATAGCTATTTTCCTAATTTTAGGATACATGGTTATATGAATATGACGGCGCTGCTGTACTTTATATGACCGTAACTGAGTTCTGTAATATGTGGTCACGCCATCTTCTAGCGATTACGGGAAACGTAAAATATTTTTGAGTGAAGAAGATAATACGTGGTTAATACAATAGGATATCTACCCTCTTGCCCTCAAATACATACTATTGTAAAAAAATAGCTATAAAGTTTATTTGTTTTCATTTAAATCTACGCAATAATATTTGTACTCACTCTAACTACCGGATCAAATTCCAGTCCAATGCGGCAGAACAACTGAATTGCTTGTCCACCAGCACACATGAAAAACGAATTACATAAATATGGATGTGGTACATTTCCGAACACACCAGGTGGACATATTGCTCTCTCTGTCGTGGTCGG
>DWJZ01002156.1:0-20343 GCA_018249125.1 Asbolis capucinus
GTGTCTGGGTGTAAATATCTATATAAGTATGTATATAAAAATATATATGTATGTTTATCAGTTGTCTGATCACCATATTACAAGCTACCGCTTAATTTGGGATCAGATGACCGTGTGTGAGTTGTCCAAAGGAAAATAAAATATAAGTAAATAACTTTTGCTCTATCACATAGTTCAATAACTTTATATGAAACTTTATGAACTCGCAGTGTATTCACTCCAGTTTTGGTATAACGAGAACCAAAATAAAAATCCGTTAGCTATTGTTATACGGCGGTCGGCACAGGTCAGAATTAGTAGCGCATATGTTCAAACAAACGCATTGTTTACTCTTAGCTAGGGTTGCCAACTAATATTTGAAGAAATAGAGTATATCTGATTTCAATGGAGGTAACTAAAGAGTAGGTATAAAAGCACTAATGCTTTTAGTGTTTTTATACCTAGCCACTAATCTAAATTAGTGGCTGCGTTCAGAAACGTCCGAGTGTGACTTGGGGAGTTGTAAGTAATAAAGAGCAAATTGTCGATTTTTATTGTTACGATAATAGGTTTTACGTATTATATATGGGATACTGACCATAGTATAAGAACATTGTGTGAATAAGGGTTTTTTGGCGTCTTGTATTTTGTGCTATAGATTTAAGAGTGTGTGGTAAGATTATTGCTATCCGTACAAATCTTCTAAATAATTTTTGTCTGAATATATTACTTTTAAAAATTGATTTTTAAGTTATTTTTCGTAATTTTTACAAAACTTGCGTATTCTGACATTTACAAGTTGTTACGGCGAATGATATTAGTGTGTTAAACAAGTAATTATGACGAGTCATAAAAAAAATTGACATTGTCATCCACTGATTTGTTTTACGGAGTTTGTACGGAGGAGAAAAACGGACTATATCGATGGAAGATAACGTAAATAATGTAATAAAAATCCAAGTTTTCAACAAAGCCCTAAAATGTTGTAATCATATATTAATCAAAACTCGAAAACTAGAAACCTTTTAAAAACATAACTGTACGCACAGTGCCTTATAGTTTTCAAGTTATACTTATTTTTTATTTTAAAAGTTTTCGTTGTCTATTCAAAACTTGGTATAATACTCTATTTTATTTTAGAGCACGGTCGGCAACCCTACTGTCAGCACGGCCCGCGTTTCAACGCGCGTCTACACGCAACCTCTGGGAACCCAGATTCACGCCACGCTGTTGAGAAACATTACACCTCATCTTTAAACATGATATTATTATACACATTGTTTACAGCCAGTTAATATTCTGCTCGAATCGTTTTAAGTTTTGCGAAATAACAGTTCTAATTTCTTTTAGTCGGAATTTTAAAACATCGCATATATTTTCTGCGTATTTATTTAATGTTTTCGATTCATAATTTTATTTGTGTTTATTTTGGTATCAGATATAGGTTTAAATCAAAGTGTTTAAATTTTGATATAAAACTATGGTTTTTATATTTACTACTCACAACGATGTACACGCACATTAGGCTACGCCCTAGATAGGTCTAGCGCAGAGATCAGCAACCTTTTGAATGAAAGGGCCAATTTTAAATTTGAATTTTGATAGAGGGCCGCACATTGAATAGCATTATTTATACTTAATCTAATCTACTTAACGTTATAGACTTAATGTAAAGTATATATATATATATATGCTCAGTTTTGTACCATAATGCTTTTATGTTGTATAATTTTATATTTTGACACAGTGTTTGACTTTCTAAGCATAAAAAATCTAATATAAAAATGCTCAAAATTCCGCATGAGGCCCGCAGGCCGCGGGTTGCTCACCTCTGGTCTAGCGTACACAATAACCTAATATTCTTTTAGGGCGAGTGCCAAAGTATGCTATGTTTACACGTCATAAAGTATTTCGATGTTCTTAATACGCACTACAATGTAACTAAGCTTTTAAAACTGCCATACATGATATCCGTAGCTCATAACATTAAGTCAGAGTCAGTCACATTTTCATCTTTATCCCGAAAACAACCGGACCGATTTAGATTCTATGGTTAATAATTCCTAATTTGCGTGAATGTAGTCGTATAAAAAAAGAATGGTCAAAATCCGATGAGTAGTTTAGGAGAAATGCGTGAATATTTTTTCATTGTAGATAAAATATTGTATACTAGCTGCCGCCCGTGAATTCGTCCGCGTAGACTGAAAAAAGGTTAAATTTGATAGTAAAATCTCCATATACAAATACAAACAATGTGATAAATGAAGAAGCACTCTACCGATTTTGAGTTTGAGTAAATTTCACATAAACCATCTACTAAATAGTCCGAACAAAGCCTAAACATTTGGCTTGGATAGCTGAGCCCGTTCTTGAGTTATAAAATTACAACGAAAAGTGACATTAATTTATATATATATATATTGAAAGGCCTAATATTAGATTACTTATAAATGTATACTTTGCATTTCCAAAAATATCACATAAGCGTCCTTTTTTGAAGACAGTTAGTAATATAGAGTACCTGCACTAATAACTTGCACATAAATCCTGATCTTTACGTAAATATATACCTACTAATGAGCGATTTAAGTACCCATTAACGACTCTGTACGCTTTAATCACTAGCTAACACAAAAACATTCCGTGTTGGGATTAAAGAAACGAATCAGTTATTATTCAGCACGTGTCGCGAGTTTCGTTAGTTACCCACATACAAACAGACGTACCTCGCACCAATGTTCATATAATGGAGGTCGTCTGATTAACATCGCCCTGAATAAATAAACTGTTATTGAGACGTCGTGTCCAATGATGTTATCTGATTACATTTCAAATGTACTTCTTACGTAGTGAATGGTATTCTATGTACTAGAAGCTTTATAATTCAAGTGAAAAATTAATTTATTCATGAAGGTATTTGTAACAGTCTTATTACTAATGTGAAATATTGTATGTTACTTTCTACTAATATTATAAATGTGGAAGTATGTGAAGATGTTTCGATATTTGGATGTTTGTTTTTCGTTCACGCGTTAACGTGTTGGATTAATATACATACTTGGCACACGGATAGACCACAGTCAAGAAATGAACATAGGATTCATTTTATCCCGACTGTAAGTTAACATGTGTTTATATATGTATATAACTTATGAATATGTGTTTAAATGTTTTATTTGCAATATAGGTATCTAAAAGTAATGAAAATTATTTTGACCTAACGTCGATTTGGAAATGTGTTTATTCATTCATGGAGGCATTGGATGCACAAACGGCGAAGAAAACTCCTCAGCATATTTTTTACTATAGCAATTATTAAAAAATATTTAAAATCAGAAGCTTTAATTATAGATCCCTAATAAAAGAAATACACAAAATTTCTTAACTATAATATTAGCCATTGAGGAGTTCCTTGTCTGGAGCTAATCCTGGACGTAGTATCAAGTCATGCTTATTACAAAAATGCATTGTCATTGGAACTGCAACAGTGTGCAAAATCTCAGCTCAGTAGTGTAAGAGGAAGTTTAATTAAGCTTGCAAGATTTAACCCTTAACAAACAAATATACTATATACTAACTTACTAATATACAAACAAACACTGCAAGTTAAATAAGAGCTCGTAAAAAGTAAGTAAATTTGAGATTACATTTTATTTTGGTCAGTAACTATTGTAGTTTTCATTTTGTTTTAAAACCTGACCTTTTATTCTGGATTTGTGGTGGTTATGAGGTTTAGGGAAAAGATTGTATGCTTAACTCGTCTTGACAGGTCACTACCATAACCCCAGATCTTTCCTGTACGCTGAGAGTGAAAATTTTAAAAAAGCAAAATATGTACTTGTGTACTATAGGTATGGGCTGTACCTGCCTGTAGGTTTTTTCAGATATCACCCGCTATTTTAATTTCCGAAGTCTTAGCTACACAGCCGATAACGAACGAAAATAAAAACTAAAGTTATACATATTTATTCGGTCCTAAATACGACTTCTTTTTAATAATAGGAATAACATTTGATACTTATTACAAAAAAAACTCTGATTATTCTATTCGTTTATTAACAAATCTATCTTAAACAGGGAATGATCTTTAGTGTGGATATAAAACCGCCGAGATTGATTAATATGCTTAACGTCAAGTCTCTACGTGAATGTCATAATAAGAATGTTAACGTTTTCGTTTTTCGAAACCTGTTAAGCCTCTTAGTTACATCACTGACTTATCAACATTTATTCTGATGTCGAGGCTTCTGTCGATCGTAAAGGTTTGGGCGTTTGGCAAAGCTAAGTAACAGCGAGCGTAGTCCAAAAGTGGATAAATAACAGCGAACGTGGTCGAAAAGTGGATATATAACAGCGAACGTGGTCGAAAAGTGGATGAGTAACAGAGAGCGTGGTCGAAAAGTGGATGAGTAACAGAGAACGTGGTCGAAAAGTAGATAAATAACAGAGAGCGTGGTCGAAAAGTGGATAAATAACAGAGAGCGTGGTCGAAAACTGGATGAGTAACAGAGAGCGTGGTCGAAAAGTGGATAAATAACAGAGAGCGTGGTTGCAAAGTGGTTAAATAACAGAGAGCGTGGTCGAAAAGTTGATAAATAACAGAGACCGTGGTCGAAAAGTGGATAAATAACAGAGACCGTGGTCGACAAGTGGATGCGTAACAGAGACCGTGGTCGAAAAGTGGATAAATAACAGAGAGCGTGGTCGAAAAGTGGATAAATAACAGAGAGCGTGGTCGAAAAGTGGATAAATAACAGAGAGCGTGGTCGAAAAGTTGATAAATAACAGAGAGCGTGGTCGAAAAGTTGATAAATAACAGAGACCGTGGTCGAAAAGTGGATTAATAACAGAGACCGTGGTCGACAAGTGGATGCGTAACAGAGACCGTGGTCGAAAAGTGGATAAAAAACAGAGACAGTGGTCGAAAAGTGGATAAAAAACAGAGACCGTGGTCGAAAAGAGCCGTGATCGTGCTTCTTATTGTCTGAAGACAGTCGTTTAACTTTGTCGGAGGCCATCGAGTGACAAATATTCAATACTCGGATTGGCCACCAATCCGCGCTGGAGCAGCGTGGAGTATGCTCTATGCCTTCTCAGTCATGCGGAGAGCGTCCTCATTTGTGGGCAGTCTGAAACCATACCGATGTCATATTTTGCCGTGATAATTATTTATCTGTTTATAAAGCCAAATTTACTTGTGGATCTCAGCCAAAACTTTTGTTTACTATTCAGTCTGTGGACGAACATGGAACACTCGGACTTATTTCAAAACTAATTTCGAGAAGAGATTTTTACCAGGAAAAATAAAATTAACGTTATGGAGATTATTACATATACATCTTTGACGGTCGTCAGCAGTTCACAACATTTTCTATTCCACCATCCATTAATACTTCTAACATATATATAATCGATAGATGTTAAGTAGCTTCAACCTATTAATGACTCATGCACGGGTCTCCATGCTGAGTACGCCAAGAGAATACTTCGCTGCTTCAATAAATAAATTTCTTCAAACACGCGGCCATCTGATCCCAAACTAAGCATTAGCTTGCATTATGGTGATCAGACAACTAATAAACATACGAATATATTTTTATTACACCCAGACGCAGAAAAAACATTCGTGCTCATCACAGAAAAGTTTGTTCTGGGTGGGGATCGAACGCACGACCTCCGGCAGGCGGTCCGGTTCTCTAAGCACTAGACCAACAGGCAACTCAATAAGATTGCTGAAGTAAGTAGCCAATCCAAGTGTCATAAAACCTCCGATATACCATAACGACTATGTTGTCTTATCATGACAAACGAAACGAAAATTTAACGTTAAGAAACATGGAAGCGCTCAATTTTTTTCCAATAGCACTCACCAATCCATGTTCCAGCCGTGCCCGTTGTCGCTCTTAACGATCAACTCTTCGGTCAATCAACTATTGATCGAAGGATCAAACGAAGCCGCCTATCAGCGTTTCAAGCGGCATTCACTAGTAATATAATTAAGTAATAAAACCCGACTGCGACGACGAACCAAAAATTTTAAATGGTCGTTGTGCACTCTACCTTTTAATTAAATTTTCTCTTACTTATAATTTTTTCTACCTTAAAGTCGCCTGGAAGAGATCAGCGCTTAGCGATAACACCACCTTTAGTGTAACTAAAATATTTCTGATACCTATTACTTTATCATTAGTTATCCTTAACGAATCATTAACGAGTACTTATAATTGTTGTCTTGTCAAGATCTTTCATTTGATACCATTGAAGAAAAAATCCATCCTTTACTCATTTACGGGCGCCATTTTGAAAATTTATCCAGCCTTTGTCGCTACTGCTATTCTGATAAATGTAACCACACTTTACATGCCAAAATCGTTCCAACTATTTGGGCTGTAGGGAGTGTCAAAGAAATGGAACCTACATCGAAAAACGTTACACTCCTAACGCAGTTAGATAAAAAAAAGGTGTCAACTCACCTGACTTAAGCGCTTGTTTGAGTACTTTCCACTGCCTCGCGTGGTACACGGACACACTAACTACCACTATAAAGAACACGACACACCCGCACACAGCCACAGTCAGCGTGGACGTCTGAACATCCCACGACACAGCACTCTCCGTATCGTCCGCGAACTCATAATACTCATAGTCACTAGATTCATTCGTGTCATTGTCATTAAACGGCCAGATGCGGATTTGAGTGAGGGATTGGCAGATGGTGTCGCGGTGGAGCTCGCACGGGTACTGCACGGCGAGGTGGCGCGGGTCGCAACGGGTGCAGGGGAGGCAGGCGCCGAGCTGCCGATGCCACCAGGAGCGACCCCTCTCACAGAGACCTTCCACCGATACGAACGCCGCCAGTGCTGCCACTAGCAGATACAGTGTCTCTCCTCGCATTACCTGCAATTTTATGGTGTGTTACTAAAAAAACGCAAATGGTAAAATACTAGCTTTACTGCGATCCCAACATGGTTAGTGGGGATAATCTTGAATGATAAAACTTAACCTTTGTAAAAACAACAGACATCGATCATAATCCCAGTAAAAACCTATTCACTCTTGACTCGAAGACACTTAGATCGACGCGGGTTTTTTTCATTTCTCTTGTTCGAACTACGCTGATAAAGGTGTTCATGCAGAAAATCAGCAGTCGTGGGTCATTGGCGGCTCATGACATTTAGCTGAATATGATCTTTTTCGGCGCTAATTCTTTTATTTAGAATATTACGTCTTTTATTTTTATTTTTACCTTCGAAATAAATGTTTCTTTCTTTCTTTCCCTCGTGGTACGCATGATGAAAGACAAGGCGTAGGTTCTTTTAGAACCTATTCCCAATTACCACAAAACATTGCACATTGACGGTCCTATAGCCTAGTCAGTAGTGATCGACCTACGAAGCAAGCGTACCCGGTTATTTTCCCGACGGATATTTATGCGACAGATAAATATTTGTTCTCGGGTCATGAGTCTTATTTGTATTTCCATGTCACCCGCAATGCAGGTAATCCTAGTGTGTAAGCAAGCAACTAATATTATAACTGCGAAAGTTTGTGATATGGATGGTTGTTCCCCCTTCACGCAATAATTACTGAACGAATCGAGAATGAAAATTCTCAAAGAGAAATATTGTAGTTTGGTTCTTTTTATTAACATACAACGCGAGCGAAGCTGCGGGCGCACCCTAGATGTATTATAAATTGAACTTAATAGAAATTGTTGTCCCTATTGGGGCAGCCTACTAGAATACTGATCCCAATTTTTTAACAGATCAGGTTAGCGTATGCGTCAGAAAACTTTAAAAAACTAAACTTACTAAACTTTTTAACTTTCCGGTAAAATTTACAGGAATGTTATAATTTATACCATGGGTTTAGTTTCACTGGTGTGCAGTACGCAGATGGAGTTAACCACTTGATGAGTTGGCTAGCTTGCTCATTTACATATACAGTGTAAACTCTTTATAAAGTTATCGTTTATAACTATAAACTCCGTATAAAGTAGACGTGAGCATAACTTGGTTGATTTATATCAAAACCCACATGTCGTTCATCCTGTCCATAAAACGATTACTCTCTATAATGATAAAAAATGCTCAGTCCCTTGAGTTTCGTTTCAGTTTACACTATATAAAGAAAATCTTAATTTTCTTCTTAAGAATCATATAGAAAATCTTCAACTATTCATAGTTCCATTGGATGATTGCAGCTTAGCATTCAGTATTCACCTACGCCTGATTAATAAATGGAAGCACTTAAAGACCGAGGTCATTGTTTCGTATCCAGTAACGAGTAGTAAGTTTCAGCGATTCGAGCAAATTACTAAGACTACAGTGATAGCCTAGTGGGTTCAATTTTGGACGTTCGAATCCGACGTTCTGGGTTCAAACAGTACCTCAAATTTCCAAAGTGATGAGCGTATTAGAGGTTAATTATCTCGTGCTATGGGTTTTCGGTGAAAACACCTGCACTCCTGAGTTCTCATAAAATTTTTGAAGGTGTGTAAACTAATCTAATACGCACTTGGCCTTCGTTCCTATGGCCTATAACCCTCATATTCTGAGAGTGGATCGGTCCCAGCAATTGGACAGTTCTGGGTTTCAATGATGATGATGACATTACAATAATATAACGTAGGTACTTGGTTTAACTTATTAATGAACCGCTACTGAGCCCGGGACTTTCTTACTGAGAAACCTGGAGCTTACTCCACCACCTTCTCATCGGAGAATTGGTGGAAAGGTTACTGCGAACGCATGTGTCGGAAGTTATGCCGCCTCAAGAACTCCCACATGATCTAACTACTGCTTTGTAACGATAAAAATGGTTGCTGACTATGTTTCTTCCGAAGCACGAAAACGCTCATAAATTTTTAAAAAACAGTCACCCTTCCTAAAATTTTTCGATTACTTACAAATTTTATGATCGAATAATAATTTCATTATTTGAAGTCGAGTTTTTGAAATGAATTATTTTTTTGTTAATATGTTTATTTTTTTTTTTAACATGTCTCAATAACATAATTCCTAATATTAAAAACCATAGTATTTTTTCCTTTATTACAACAAAGACGTCATACTGCCTCATCCTAAAGGTTCTTTAAGTTTTCCTTAGATATTTATGTGTGATTTTTCACTTTCAATCCACAATTAACTAAATTCAGCGACAAAAATGTGTCTCGACAAATTACAGCTCACTGAAAATGTGGGCTGCTATTTTATTTAGTACGCTCAAAAACAAGTTTCTGGACGGTACAATATGCGATATATATACAATTTCATTTGTGTAAGCAATGTTCACAACAATGTAACAAAAATACAAAATAATTGTATACTAACTTAAGCCTAACAATAAATATTCTTGAGTTTTAAAACGAAAATGACTTTAAATCAACAGCACAAATGTTGACCACTTTGACCACTACCATGTTGGCGAGGTTTGCATTCATCGATTAGTATCTCGGAAAGCAATCACGGGAAAAAGGACTTTGAATAATATCACTTAAGGTAAATTTCATAATTCGTTGGTGACCAATGAATAGGTATCTTCGGTGCAAATTTTGTCTGGATTTTTTTCGGTACAAAACTGATAAGTTTGTAAAGAAAAAACATGCAGATGGAGGTTGCACAGAGTATATATTATATTATACTCACGCGGATGGGGTATGATTTTGTACGTAAGGCGTTATCTTGTTTACTTTTGACTAAAGAAAAAACAAGACATTTTTGTCAAAAATGTATTATTTTTTCTATTTCGCAAAATTTGTTCCGCGTGTCAATTCGTCGGAGACTGGATGGTCGGCGAACTACCCTGGTTCACTGTTATATTCTGTTAATATTTATCCAGACTAATTAAATTTCCTAGCTCCTATTTGAAAGCCCGATGTAGATATCTAATAAGGATTAGTGTATTTTGTTGTTACCGGTATATTTATAAAATGTATCGGTGTGTTCATATAAAACTGTATGGATTAGTTCTAAAAATATACAAGTTATAATATAAAATAATAAGTGATCACATTGACGTATTCTTTACCTTTGAGCTCGTTTCCATGTATGCTATGGGTTCACAAAAGTCCGCATCTCAGAATGCATTTGTTAGAAATCCCACTTTCACTCATTTCACATCTTGAACCAATGGTTTCGATTAACACAATCACTAACCGAACCACTGTAATGTCACTGATAATGTTTTTGTTAATGCAATTGACACGACGTAATGTTTTTAGGCAGTTATTTTATTATTGAACGTTGAAACGCGGGAACACAAACAAAAAACGACCGGCCAGTGCCGCTGGCAGTTTGGTAAGGCCGTGACGAGAAGTGAAGCGACTGAAGTGCGTTGCGTGTTTGCCCGTCTACTATTCCGACACTAGACACAGACGCGGGCTTCGGCGAACGTCACGCTTCGCGCGTTTATAACTGTCTCGTCGGCCAATACATACGAATACATAAATGTAGGTACAACAAAATAATTATAATTATGAGTACGAGTATACGTTGTGTTTTAGTACAAGCGGTTTAGATTGCATGCTTGCGTAATTATCATTGTGTGTAAAGTAGTATGTCCATTTGCCCTGAGCTTGCAGCTGTTGGAATGCCTGTAGCGATGATTTGCTATAAGAGAACCAGATTTGCTATAAACTAACATTTCGCATTCGTGTCTCTACCTTCTTCTGGAAACGTAAATAACGAAATCCCTTCTTTTATTTCCATCTTATGAAAAGCCAAATCCTACGAAGCGTAAATTACATACCTACCTGGTATTGAAATTACGAACTTAAATTATAGATTTCATCCAGCTGTACAATCTAATAAAACTTTAAATACGTTTCTATTGTCCACTTAGACCAATAATACTAATGTCTGTAACTGTGAGTTGGAAAAAATAACTCTTTGGGAGTTTCTTGCCACTTCTTTTTCTAAGACCACTCACCGTAGATATTTGTTGAAGCAATGGCGTAGTTTGACTTTCGAATAATGTTTGTAAAAACTAACTTCGAAGACAATTTTACTTCATTTATATCAATAGCGCACTGTTGAGCTGGTAGTTTGTTCATTTTCTTACAAACAGCCGAACAGTTTAAAATGCCGAAATTTGCATTCTCAAGTTTAACTGTAGCATAGTGAAGCTGATTTTAAAATTTGTGACAGTATTATTAAGTGGAGTGCAATAGTATAGTATAGTAATCTTCTAGGTTGAACGTCCGTATTACGTTAGATGTTTAAATATTATTTACATTTTTTTGTAGGTACGTAAGACTAAGATGCGACTGCTCGAATGAAGATATCTGTTTTATATAACTTATTTTTATGAATTGTAAAAAAGTAGCAGTATTCAAAAGACCCAGGACCGGTCAGAGTGGGGTAAATTGAAGGAGGCCTATGTTCAACACTGGACGGTAAAAGGCTTATGAGTGGATGGATTATAATAAATTACTCAATGATTGCCTGCCAAAATTTTGCGGAGAATATAGGTTTTTTCAAGGAACCCAACATCATTTGAAAGAAAAAGACGTACCTAAAAGGGTTTCGTTTCGTTAAATTATTTTTGGGGCAACCAGTTGGCAGAGCATAGACGAAGTTTACGTAGAGTAAAATTAAAGTAAATCTACATCTATAGATCTGAGCCAGAGCAAATTTCACATCAATCTTGTCAATGTCACCAATGTCAATTCACTTCAGTAGTCTTGCTTTGCCTTGTCATTTCGGGTTGACATTTGTATTGGATTTTATTGTAGTAAAGACCAATAATTTGAACAGGACTTGCTTTTTGTGCAACAAAATATTAAAAAGGCTGGAAACTAAATTAATAATATTTTTTTAAAGCATTTTAGAGTATTGACATTATTGTATTTGTATGTATTTTGTTACTGTGTGCATAGATTCTCAACATGACTGCAAGCAGTAAAGCAAAAATGAAACAAGGTGATGTCCAAGATCCTTTTGTTTCTTCCACGGTTCAAAACATTTACCCCAGAGTCGGCCGCATGCGATCACAATCCCTTGGATTTCCATATATGTGCCCAAGTACCTGTCAATTTTGCTATTTCATTTCGATTTATTTCATTGTATAAAAACTAGCCTTGATTTTTTTATATAGAGATGTTAAGGAAGTTATTTTTTTTCCACATGAAATTGTAAAGCGAAAAAACAACTTAATTCATTATTTTTTGCTTGCAGAAATGCCAGAAGAGGTTAAACCAGTGCTTGCTAACTTATCAACATCCAGAGCTTTGGTGTTAGTCATTATAATATTTGTGTCATCATTACTGGCCTTAGGAATTGTTTACAGACAGTTTCCAGAATTAGAAGAGTAAGTGTTGTATAAAGATTTTTATAAGAATTGGCTTATTTAATTAACAAGTTCCTATTTCAGCTTTATTGTTTTTATCAAGTGATATAACCAAATAAAAAACAATAGTCACCATTGAAATTTCATTATACATTTTTATTATGGTACCAAATTAACTGTAATGTTCATAGTATATTTTTTTCAGACATGAACAGAAGCATTTAAAGTTACCATGGGATTTAGAAGAAGCTAAGCAATTGGGCCTTGTATTAGATAGATACAAAGACAGATATTTCCAAGAAGTATTACTAGGTGTATTTTTAGTCTACATATTGTATCCTTTTCAATAATTGAAATAATCAACATTTTTTTGCTGAGTAATTCTTACGAAAACTTATAATGTATGGACTAAACAGGTATAATAAATATCAGATATCCTTGACCTGTGAATAATATATTCATTGTCGAAAACATAAGCATTTGGCAGGAGTGAAACACATACTCCTTGTTAATAGGAATGTTATGAGTTATGCTTACTTATTGTTTTAATGCTTATGTAATCATATTTTATGATTCCTTTTGTTAAGAACTCCATGGACCAAAATAATAGCCACGAATTGGCCTTCTGGACTTAAAAAGACTTATGGTAACATAAAATACCAACTAGGTTTTAGAGTAATAAGTGTATTTAATTAATATTAAAACAAATTTTGTGCTTTTGTTGAATATATTGGAATTCTAATGTCCTTAATGATAAAATTGAAGCTTGCAAACATTTGCAATACCAGGATCAATTTTTCTCAGTATTCTTTCAGGGTTTCTCTTTCCATTTTATTTAGCACTCCTTTTAGTTTGCTGCTGCTCAGCAATTGGAGCTAGTTTATGTTTTTTCTTATCAAACCTGCTTGGCAAGAAAGTAGTCCAGAAGTTTTTCCCTGAGCGTGCAGCACAATGGTCTAAGACGGTCACAAAGCACAAGGATAATTTATTGAATTATATAATATTTTTGAGGGTGACTCCATTTTTACCAAACTGGTTTATCAATATGACCGCTCCTGTCATTGGCGTTCCATTAGTACCATTTGCTTTAGGGACTTTTTTAGGTAAGGATTACATAATGTCTTTTGTTATAAGATACTAGCTGACGCAGAAAACTTTTATATTAACTTAAAAGGAATATTATAAATATTGTGTTAAATTATTATTATTGACCAGAAAATTCGGGAATTATATGTCTTTTACTCTTAAATGCTTCAATAATAATCTTTCTATTTTGTGCAGTTAAACAAAAGTTAAGTAAAGGAGTTCAGCCATTCTTGATTTATAAGTGTTATAATTAACATAACTTTATTACTTTGTTTTAAATGAGTAGTTTAAATCATAAGTAATGATATATTAAATTCCTTTTCAGGTGTGGCACCTCCATCATTTGTTGCAATTCAAGCAGGCCAAACATTGCACACATTGACTTCAACTAGCGATGCTTGGTCCTGGACCTCAATCACAGTCTTAAGTGTGTTTGCACTTGTTTCACTAGTACCAGTTCTGCTTAAACAAAAACTAAAAGAAAAGTTTGAATAAACACAGATATTTAGCCAATTTATAGTCTTTAATTAAATAGGATAATTAACAAATTGTTGTACATTCCATTGGTGGGTTACATCAATCAAATAATACAATTGGTGCATGTGCCTTGATTGTGTTTAACAATATGAACCAACATGTGCAATGAAGGTACTGTTGCCATTTGATGATTGAACTACTGGTCTCCAATACCACCAGTTATACCACACTGAAACAAAATAGGTTATCTGCCAAATAATAGCCATATACCAAACATTTAATGTTATGAAGGTTATTTGTTTTGAATTTAAAACATTTTAGATGATTTTTAGGTTAGACCTGGAACTCTGTATTATTTTATTTTGAATACATTACTTACATAAATAAGACTCTTTCAGTTCTATATGCAATGATCTACATTGGTGTTTGCATTCCTCAGCTGGAATTAATTGTAACATTCTTGATCCACTAAGTGATAGAAGGAATGAATAATTGCATTCTGTGTCCGGCAAATGAAATGACTTTTGACTAGAGTCCATAATAATAAATCGTTCAGTACTTTGTCCAAATTTAGGAACTACTTTTGGTCTTGGGATCACTTGTCTTATAATTCTCGCTAAATGAAAGTTTGTAAATTTCCTGCAAAACAAAGATATTTAGTTACATTACAGAACTGCTGTAAACCAGGGATGTCATGGATAAAACATCTTGAAACAAGATATCAATACTAATGACAAAATATATTGTAGGTACATAAAATTGATGTTGATTAACCATTGTTTAGGACAGTTTCAGGCAAGGATTACGTATTTGTAATTGTACAAGTACAATGCAAACATTGAGTTGCACCAATAACTCCACCCCTATCTGAAATTATTTGAAACTTTTGTATCAGATTAGGTTAAGGATAGAATTTTATTCTCTGATTAGTTTGGTACAGTTACAGAACTCCATGACAACCCTATAAGCCCATAGTTCTTATAAAGATTTTGGTGTTCTGCATACCAAATATATAAATTTTTGTCATGCATATGTGTGTCCTCAAATAAATCCTTTGGAGTTAATTGAATCTTGTTATTAGTCAAAATAGTGGTTGCATCACTGTCAAATATTTTTTTATTCTTTATGTATATATCCCTCAAGGTGTCCATTTTGATTATATCCTGGTCTGTCTGTAATAAAAAGGAAATTTGCTACTCAGTCACAAATACTCTTAAAAAAAATTTACGACTAATCTTAAGTATTGATCTCATAAAACAGTTATTAAAAAATTTAAGAAGAAAGAGAGTTATAACAATGAGTTGATTAGAATTACCTCATATATGAATGGTGCACTATGCTGCTGATGAACTGGCCGAGGGTCATTTATCTGTCTAACATTGGTCACAGTACTACATGGCCAGCAATCCATGTCTACCACAGTGAAAAATGGATTTTGTATTAAGCAAGGTTCTTGGTAAAATTCTGTGAAAATAAGAAACAGAAATTTAATTTTAAAAATAAATGGATATGTCTTGTTTTACTGATCATTTTAAGCCAGTTGCGTGGCTGAAAGTCATAATTTGTGGATTCTATTTTAATATTTCAAAACTTAAATTATTTGCTGAACAACAAACCTGTTAGGGCTGGAAATAGAGATATAAAAGGAATAGAGAATTTTCTTATCAGCCGCAGCCCTGGATATATATAATCCTGAATATTACATATTATATAGCTATAGATACATTTATAATTGTATACTATACAAAATATTGCAAAAATTGCAACTAAGGATCCGTATTTCTTGTAACATCTATGCCGGTTATTACGAATTATGGTATCGTGAGATTTTAATGAATCAAAATATAATTTCCTAAATTCTTCTTCGTTTATTCCGGCATCTAAAGTTGATTTTTTTAACTGCTTAATTGACTGTGAATAACTTTGCAAAATGTCTTGCTTAGACATGTTTTAAAATTGTGACATAATTCAATTGTAAGTTGGAGCCTTCCTAATTATTAATTATACTTATATTACAATAATATGAGCTTATTTTATAAAAGAAATCCTCTTTGGTAAAATAAAAATATTTTAATAACAATTCAATCAGCTCAGCTGACGTGAATCAATTGTCAGGAATTCTGTCAGTGTCAGTGATGTAATTTCTGACACATCACAGTTTTCCACCGTATACCATAGACGTAGTATTACTAAAGTTTATTTACTAGGTCTATGCCGTAGACAGAGATTCTCTGTTTACATTTCCCACATTCGGCGACCATAGAAATGGTTGTGCGGACATCATATGTTATCGGCCACGATTGTCTATAATTACCATCGTGAATAAGTTTGTATAGGTAGTCATTTGTAGGTAAAAAATATTAACATGATACAAGTTATAATGCTGTAATTCTGATGATGTAAGATAACCGACTCGTTCCTGCTTCGCACGGGTAGACATTCATGTTTTAACTGCGTAGGGAGCCGATCGCGGCTTTGAACCACACAGTTATCTATTACCTATCTACATAGATTTGCAAGCCATTCACCCGTATTTCGGTGCCCTCTCCCCTGGTTCAGTAGTCTTCGGGTTTATTACAAACATAAATCCTTTTTGTGTTATTAGTATAGAAGAATTGATTATCTTCGGCAAGTAATGTGACTTCTGTTTTTGTAGATTTTCTATAGTTTGATGACTTCAATTGGATTACATTACGTACGGCATTAGTTTACTTATCGAAGTTAAGAATAAGCAATTACGAACCCATGACGAGTGCGTGTTCCACGCCTGATGTGCCACTCACCTTACTGATAGCTATTGTGAAAGGATAATTTACATTAATGCATTTAGAAATACCTATAGGTCTTAAAGTTTCAGGCGATGCCCCGACAAGGCCATTGGACTTAAATTCTCTACAATTAAGCTACAATTAACTCTCTACAATTAACTAATATTTCTTGATGGCCCCAATAATCTTAAGTAATTCACGAGATAAAATTAAAAAAAAAACATTTACACTATACCCTTATTTTCAAGATGGCGGCTAAAGTAAACACTTATCTCGAAAACTCGATTTTAAGTTTCCGTCAATGAGTCAAAATAAAATTACATAGTGTACGAACTGCGCAGTTTGTTCCAATATTTACCCTACCAAACCGAGAGACCACTACTTAATTATTATTTTTAATATTTTTAACTTTCCCTTATAAGAATTTCTACCATTACATCATTGATACCATGAAATTGCAAGTTTGCGATTGCATTGCACATATTCGAACCTCAACATTAAGTCTGAAGTAGAAGATTGGTAATGCAGGTTTATCTGTAGAGATGCGTGATACCAGACACCGCCTTAGATCCTGAACTGAATAGATATCTTATATTCATGTTTAATTGCAACAAACGATTAGAGCTCTATCAAAACTATGTTTAGATATTCTGAGTGGTAGGAAAGTGAAGGTACATATAATCTTAGTCATTTCACTAAACAATATCTATACTCGGTGCAAATTCGATCTGCAATTTTTGCCACACAAAATCTTCAAGTTTGTATGAGAAAAAATCTAGATTGAATTTGCGTCGAGTATAAATATCATTATGAGCGTACGGAGGAAGGCGGGGAGTAGGAGGAGAATGGGGATAGCTTCTTCCCCCTCCAATCCGGATATGTATATACCTGTAGTTGTCGAAAAAGCACATGTTTACCATAATATTGGGCCTTCAATCCAGACAAATATCTAGCTTGTTTTCCCCTGAATCGTCTTATCCCCTAGGTCAGAACGGCCATGTCTATAACTAGAATTGTAGTATCTAGTTGGATAGGTAATGTTGCACTATTGGTGTTAGATTTGAATAAATTAAAATCTATTTTACAGTATACGTACATGTTTTACTATTGCAATCAGTCGTTAATAGTTTCTTAAAAATCGCTAAATTTTAATATTCTATATTTAAACAAAGTTTGTATTAAAGAGCGATTTAGGTTATTAACGACTATGAGTGCGATATTTTTGGCTTATAAAATTTAGCAGAAAAATGTTTTAAAAATAATGTGTAGACACTTAAAAATACCACAAAAATAATAACCACGATAAGATAAGGCAAAGTAGTTACGTGTTTGGGGCCTTCCGATAACACTGTCGATGCATGACTTAGTCGTCAATAAGACAATAATGCTCTCTTGTGTTTGTTAGATTTTCATTAGAATTTATTGAAAAATTAAAACAAAGTACAGTTTTCCTGTAATATTTGTATGAGCGGTACACAGTGAAGTGTCTTTACAATGAACATTTACGTGATAATATTTAAAGATGAAAAATAAAGAAAACTAAATGGAAATAGAGCACAGGAGTCTTTGCGCGAAATGGCGCTGGAGTTTGCTTCTTTCCATCGTCTACTTAAACGTATGTATTTTATGATATTTTAATTATACAGATTATTAAAATAATACTGACAAAAGATAGGTACGTTTACAATGCGATAGATATTAAACATTTTTTTTCTAGAAAGTTCAAAATAAATGTTGCAATTCATGTAATGACAATAAAGTATATTTTTGACGAGTCGGTACGTATTATTTAGTTACATTATTAAAGTTTACATATCCTAACGTAACTATGGTGACGTAGTGGTGGAAGTTCAAGGTCTATTAAAAACCTAGGTACATAGTTCATAGCGCAGGGCTAGTACATACTATATAGGTACTAGGTATGTCACTGTACGTTTTGTTTTCCTCTCAAGAGCCGTGACGTCATGTATATCATGATCACTGATAGTATATCTAAATAAAGGTGCAGTACAATGTAATATAAACATTGCAATGCCATTGTTTGAGCAATACTTAAGAATACGTCAGTATTATATAGAATACGTTAATATAAATCAGAAAAATACCCTTGTTATTATTAAACTACCCTACTAAAATGATTATGCGCAAGTTTGTAAGGATGGATGTTTGTAAATCTTTCGTGCAAAAACTACTGAACCGATCATGAGGTAATTTGGCTCAGAGAGAAATTATTGTCTGGAATAACGCATATGTTACGTTTAATCAACGTACGTATCTATCATGCGGGCGAAACCTCGGGCAGACACTTGTATTTTAATTATTTTATAAAACCATGGGCTTCGAAAAAAATAATTTCAAAGTTACAAATAAATTCAAACTTTAATTGGCTGTTTAATCAATGAAATTGAATAACTTTATTTAAGGAAATAATAATTGATATATAACTTATTTCGTCAGATGGCAGTCGTTAGGCCTTATCGGAGGCCTTCGGGCGGTCTAATAACTTTCGATACCTGGGATAGCCACTAACTACTCTATCAATCGCCATTGAAGAAGTGGTGTTGGTAGAGTTTAGTCTAGGCCTCCACAGTAGCCAGAGATAGAGCACAGAGTAGCCAGGATTTCGTCCGTTTGAATACCTTTTGTATTATTTCTCATCATGTACTTTTTTATGCTTAAATAAAAAGTTTCATGGTTAATAAAGGAGTAACTCCATGCATACTTTCGTCCCCAATTTCCAGCCCTTCAAGCTAAGTGATAAAATCACCATAAAAAATAGCTTAATATTATGGTTTTTCTTACGCTCTTCTATACCTCTATGTTAAATTTCATACACAGTTTACTACTTTAGGCGGGAACTTACTTTAGTAATAGACACAGGCAGTTACTGCATCATTACATCATTTTTGCGTTAAATAAGCCCTTGACTACGATTCCAGGCGATAAAATCTTCGATGGACGCACTAACTTAAGGGATGACGTATTTATTAACTGACATGTTTATCGTGAAGATGGCTTCGTTTGATTGATAATTAATTACACAATAACACGAATATAACAACCTTGCTAAGTTATTAAGCCGATAAGTGTTTATAGAGGTTTTATTGCTTTAGTTTTTTGTTTTCAATTTTCTTAGATATTATTGTCCGTTTTTCTTATCATGAAAAATCTTGGAAATATACCAATTGATGACAATTAGACAATTACAGGGTTAAAAGGTATCAACTTCTACATTCATATATTCGGACGTAACAACTTTCCATCAACACGATATGCGAATTTTGGGAAAAGGAATAAAAAATATAATAATCAACTTTTGAAGCATAATTTTCACACACTAAATGCTTTGTCATAATGAGAAAAACGGATTATAGGTAAGCAGGTATACTTATCAGAGTAGCCTATCATCGGTATTGTTTTCAAAATCACGTGTTTTTATACTTAAATTAGTAGGAAGGTTATTTCGTGTTTGCAATATTTTATATATCGAAGAAAGATAAAAAGATCGATAATTTAAATACGTAAATCACCTCTATGTAGATATCACTAAGGAATGGTTATATAAGATCTTGTGAGTCTAGTTAGGTGCGTAATCTTGGATGTTGTAACTTATTATGCATATACTCGTATTTACCATACATCAGTAATACGTAAAAAAATGCTTATACATACGCTCATACTTCTGTGCTAGGCGTGGATGGAAGACCGCTAAGGACAAAATACTATGAGCGTTTCCATGTTTCGG
>DWJZ01002157.1:0-20341 GCA_018249125.1 Asbolis capucinus
ATAAAATAAAATATTAATGACCTAAGTTTTTTTAGTAGGGCACATGTTCCAAAAACAACTTACTACAATATCGTGTTTGCTTAGTTGATAAATATTACTAGTAAATTAATGAAAATTTTAGCTGGTTGTAGATAATTCTTGAGGTCTTTTGTATCTCAGACAGTATTTAAAGTCGTGAGTCCCGATTATCGTTTGATATCATCTTTAAGAGGGCTTTCAGGTGTCCTAAAAACTTCTGTCCCCTGATTGTCTTTTAACCTCCAAAACCACCAAAAACATAGAAATAAATCGAGTGATCTCCTCAGTTCTGAAGAGAAACGTGCTCAGTAGGCCATTAATGGGTTGAAGTCAGTACGAGTTTCCAACTCCCACGCACAGGTCTTGGATGCCGTCCAAACTATCAAAAACCCATACAATACTGAATAACAAGAGATTCGTGTATTATGCTTTTTTCACCGATATTTTTGTCTTTCTGGGATAGTTGATGAGACTTTGTGAAGTTCATCGATCTTTGACCGTTTTCAAGAGTATTTTTTAATTTAAAATAGTATTTATTTCTAGAATTACTACTAGGAGACAAACTCGAGAAATATACAACATGTGCAGCATTCGTTATGTGGTTTTAGTGTAGCACTAGAGTGTCTTTAAAATAAATAGATATTTTACATTACGTGCTTATTTATTGTCTTGTTAATATATTTTGAGAATAAATCTATATCTATACTAATAATAAAACTCTTAACGAGGTTAATTAAGATTAATACGCAATAGGTATTTTTTGAAAATTCTGATGCAGCGAGGCTTTGTTATTGATAATGAAACCAAAACATTTTTTTTGGATTTATTATCTGTCTGTCTGTTCGAGCTTCACGCAAAAACCACAGGACAAATTTAGACGAAACTCGGTATAGTCGTAATTTAAAATACGAGAATGGTTAAAGGCTATGTTTTATCTTAGGAATTGGGTAAATTCCCTTAGGATAACAGGTTAAAATTAGTATGGCAACTCCGAAACCAATCGACCAATTTAGAAGAAATTTACTAATTCATACTTGGCCAGCGTAGTGGACTATACCCCCTCACACTATGGGAGACCCGAGCCCAGTAGTGGGACAGTTTGAGGCTGCAATGACATAAGTATATATCCGAGAATATATAAAATATAATGTCATATCACAAAATAGACGCGTCCGAGGCATACCACAAGAAATAACAAAAATACATAGATCTTGCCAATTTGTCTAAGATAATGATATGGCGGTAGACAAATGGTTATTCCTTTGTTGTTTGACTTTATTCGCCTCATAAAATAACTAATCACCTATTTAAAAGGCGCCACTTGTTCTCATTTATAAATGAATTAATCTAGTATAGGTGTAAATGAAGGTGATTATAACTCAGCGGTTTGTATTCGTATAAGCGATCAAAAAGTTTAGCAACACGGGCGCGGTCGGTAGGAGGATGAAAATTTTCCGTGCATCACAGGGCACGTAAAGCTGTCGGTGCCGGTTCTTGTTGTTAGATAGCGTTAAGCCATCTCGGAGTCTTTCGGGTGTCCTTAAATCTTCCGATACATGGGTCAGCCTAACCCCTCCACCAATTCGCATTGGAGCAGCGTAATGGATGTATGCTCTACACCTCCTCAGTATGAGGAGAGACCCACGCTCAGTTTGGTCGTCAATGGTTGAAGCCACGAACGGCTGAGTTAAGGAATAACGGAAATTCGAAATTTAAACATGGGTCTCCTCATGACCGGAGAGGCCTGGAGTCATATTCTACCATGTTCCAATGCAGATTGGTTTAAATTTTCTACATTTTACGATATCTAGCTTAAAATCAGATTTAAAATCAACTACAACATTGAATCACAAGACGATATAAGAACAAAATTGTATTCATTTTCTTAGTCTTACGCGGTTTATAAGAAGTAAATCGTAACTCCTTAGTATAAAGATCAATTTCGTGTATCATTGATGAAGATAAAGGAATGAGTGTAATCTTCCCAATGATGGAGGTATTATACTAATTCGGAACAATACACACGAATTAATTTTATTCAGTCTTGCCCTCGTGCCAGGTCAGCTGTTTCTTTGTATTGGAGTATTGAACACGGACAGCGAACGCGCTCCGTTAGAGGATCAATAGCAAACACTCATAAGCGGTTCCGTGTTTCACAGGACACGTTAAACCTTGGTCCTGATTGCTATCAAGTAGCACTCGCTAAGCCATGTCGGAGGCCTTCAGGTGAACCAACTATCGACAAGAGTTGGCCTTCTTAGTCTGAAGAAACTTGTGTTCATTAGTGCGCCCACATAACGGCAATTAATTGGTCAAATTCAAGAGTTCCAAAAGGTAAATTCTACCAGTCTGCACATGGCCTGGATTGTGACCTACGTAATGTGACAGGAGATATGAGCATTTAGGACCAATCACATACCTACCCGGGAATAAAACAGGACCCGTTGGGCACTTGCTTGCTGGCTACTTGGTGGTCACATACTACTTCTTGGCCACAGGACTGTCTTAGACCTTGTAGGTCTAGTAGGTCAATGGTACAACAGATATGCTCCTTCCCACACATAAAAGTCACATATCATGCACATTCGGCAACATCCTTTTGGACATCCGGTGTCAAAATAAGTCAAACCTTATCGATCGCATACAAAATAAGTCAAAACTTATCGATCGCATACAAAATAAGTCAAAACTTATCGATCGCATAAAATTATTGGATATTCTTAAAAATCTCACGTCCTCGAGGATCTTGCCTTTGTTTTTGGAGAAAAAATGGCTGAGAAAGTTTTTTGGGTCCAAGGGTATTGCAGGTTTACATCTGGTCGACACATGCGACCACTAAAACGACCTTTAAATGAAGTTTGCGAAAGAAATAGTGATGTCTTGTGTAATATCGATAATATTGAAAATAGTGGGAATGATAAAAAAATATTATAATGAAGATAATTTATAGTTAAAGAGTTTCAATACGAAATAACTTCTTATGATAAGATTACTACCATCATATTTAAGCTGTGAATATATATTTTTTTCATATATTATGTAGCTTCGTTTTTCATAATGAATTTAATTATAACAGGAAAATAAAATTACCGTTAGTTAATAATAGCCATTGAGTATCGATGTATAACAGTAAACATATCGATATTTTTTACATTCCCTTGATATTATGTGAGCAGCATCCAACATTGTGCAATAAGAAATAAAAGAAGAACAAGTAACGAAAACCTATTCGTCGTATTTCATTAAGTTTTTCTAAATAAAAATGTATTATAAATAGTTTATTTACAACCAATATATTTAATCGATACACCACAGTTCATACCTGTAATGGATATCATATCGATAACATTGAACAACGTCACTATAAGATGCCGTATTTCATTTTGCCTCGAAATTCGAAAGGTCGTTAATTTTTACCCAGAGTGAGAAGGAAGAAATGCGACTTTATACTGTTCATAGCAAGTATTTATAGGATTGAAACAGGAATAAATTTACTATAACATTTTCAAATGCGCAGGGAGCGGACCGAGCGTTTCAGTATCCCTCCCTTGCCTATATTGTTCAAGGATATTGTGATATTAAAATTGTGAAGGAATATGGAAATTGGTTCAGTAGTTTTTGAATTTATAGGTAGGTACGTTACAAACAAAAAAAATTAAGGTTTCCATATTAGTAAAAATACAAATATTATAGCAATGTTTCAGGCAATAGAAATTACATGTAAAAAATATTTTTTTGGTCAAATTATTAACTATGGTTTTGTCGGAAATGACGCTTGTTAAAGCAATTTTTGAAAATATTGTATTCTGTTTTCTAACGACACAAACAATTTAGGGCAACAAAAATGATTTCACACAAACGCATAAAATTAACATTTCCAGTATTTGTATTGCCAATAAACAACGAGGCGAACTAAAAGTTTTATATCACATTCGCACTTAACCGAAAAAATGTAAGTGCAAATGAGACAACATTCAAATCAAAAATAACCGTCTCTTTAGGAGGGTAAACACAATATTTAGCGAACTCTAATATTTTTAGCATTTTGCGAAACACCATGTGCAGCACGTTTTTAACGAATTGATTTTTATGGTTTTTGCCATTTTGTTGTTTTATCGATGTTATAGCATTATTTGCTGAACTTCTTAGCAACTCTAATTTTTTATAATGATTTCTCTTAATATCTGTCGAATCATGCGTACCGACATCGATCGTAGTGATAGAGAGAAGCTATAACGGTCGATGTCCGTAATAGGATGAGTTACTGCTAGTGGCAAAAAATCTTGGACGCAAGTACTTCGGAGGGCACGAAAGCCATCGGTCGTGGTTTTTGTCACAAAGAAGAAATGGTTAAGAAATGTCTCAGGCATCGAGCGGAAAAAGAACTATTGTATTGGAAAACTAACCTCCGCTAATCCGACTAACAGCACCGTGCTGTATGCTTTAGGCCTCCTCAGTTATAGGGAGAGTCGCGTGCTATCATTTAGTGATGTGGTGTAGCGGATAGTAGTGTCAGCTACTTTGAGGTAAACAGGTCGCCAAGCTAGTTTGAAAATCATATGAGGCTATATAGTCTGATATATACGATGTTCGATAATGGTGTCCGATAGTGGAACAGATAGTGGTTTAGTATAGTGGGTATTGGTGTAGTGGAGCGGATAGTGGTGTACTGTAGAGGGTAGTGGTGTAGTGTAGGGGTAGTGGTGTAGTGTAGCGGGTAGTGGTGTAGTGTAGGGGTAGTGGTGTAGTGTAGGGGTAGTGGTGTAGTGTAGGCCTAGTGGTGTAGTGTAGGCCTAGTGGTGTAGTGTAGCGAGTAGTAGTGTATTGTAGGCCTAGTGGGGTAGTGTAGGGGTAGTGGTCTAGTGGGTGCTTCCTGTAGTGGACGATTAACAGGTTGAAGCCATTGTACCTTGAAAACTGTTTACTATACTGAAAACAAAGTAAATGGTCATTAACCAGAGCACTGCCAAGCAATATCTCGTAATGGTGGCGTTGAAATAATATATTTAGAGGGAATTTATTGCCTTCAGGTGTATGCTCCTGGTGTTATTTTGGGATGTTACGGTACTTTACAGTACAGAGCTTAGGGTGTTCAGGTATAACTAATTTAGTTTTGAAGGAAAACTGTTTTAGCGACAAGTGCAGTAGAATTAATGAAGCAGAAATGTAAATAATAAGATGCGCTATTATTAAGACTATTTAGAAAGGTTTATAAAGGAATACAAATAAATCCAAAGAAACGTGATGAGTTGAGGGAACCCCTATCATAGTGGAGGTGCACTAGTAGCGGTAGTTCTTTTTCTTCTCCTCTTTTTCTTTCTCGCCGTCCCTTAGTCATCGTCTTTTCCGTGCTTCTAATATTGTTGGCGTGCCTGGGGTCATTATTGCCCCCAGTTGCTTCAATGTTCTGGTTGTTTTTTTTTATATTTCCCCTTTATTTGTCTTTCTCCAGTGTTTGTCACTTTATTTTCAGAAATATCTTTCATATACAGAAATCGATTAATTACGACGTATGTTTAAATGTTAAATTTAATTATAACTGTTTTTGTTTCAGATGAAAGTAATGCAGAAATAGAAGCAATAAAAAATGAACATCTATGGTTAACATGCGGTGTTGCAATCAAACCAAAAGTTCCAGGTGAAGCCTTTGAATGGTTTCTGAACGGCAAACTTGTGGACACCTCGAATAATAGATTTTCGCAACAGAGGCAATGGTAAGAATATGTAAACAATGAAATAGGTATATAAAATATAAAGCGTAGCATAGTTACAACGTTAGTCTTCTGAAAATGAGGATTTGATTTCAAAACCTGTAAGCACGTCTAATTTTCAAAACGTATTAGAAATTATTTTTGCTTGTTTTGGGAAAAGCAAACATCGTGTCACCTGCGCTCCTGACAGTTTCTAACAAAGTGTTTAAAAGTGTGTAAATCCTACCAATATGAGCTTAACCGGCGTGTTGGACTCTGATCTAAACCCTTCACATTGTAAGAGGAGAAACGAGCCAAACAGTGGGACAGTAATGAACAGAGGGAGATACTCCTATGCCCGTTGTTACATATAAATAACAATAATGAAAAAAAAGGTTCAATAATTTTTAAAAATTTAACTACCAAACCACCTCTACGTAAGGAAATCGCTGCCAAAATACTTGGAAGTTCAGCATACAAGCATCATTTCAACAAGATCTTGCATCAATATTTACGTATTTCTATTCAGAGACGTTGAAAACCCACAATAATTCATATGCAATGGCCATACAGTACTCGATTCTATTCGAGGCATATGAAAACAAACTGTCGATCATAACATTCTTCATCAATCACACGGTTATACGCCGGTCGGATTATGAGACCAAATATTGCACTAAATTATTATTGTTTGTAAGCTGTAGAACATGGTATGAAAATCATGTGCTTCTATTGTACAATTTACTAATACACAAGAATACTGTTGGATAGTGCCCAAGAAATTTGCAGCATACGCAATAGATACTACATCATTAATTTTCATTCATTTTATAAAACCAACAGTAGCAAATTTTTTAAATCATATTAATAGATAATTTTTATTCCAAAATTCCAGTTTGAAATCAGTAATTAATTTAATGTCGTTTTTGATTTTCAATTAGATATCTCGGCTCTTATAATTCCATAAAACAATCAATATGTAGTCGTTTAGGTACTTCAGATTTTCAATTTAATATATCTTTAATAACCTTCTCCAATAGCAGCTTTAGTATATCTCTAATAGTTTTTCTCTTGATTTAACGTTTAATATCCTTCTTAAAAAATTACACCCTTTCTGCAACTGGTAACAATAAGTTGACAATATTTTATCGTAATCCAATTTAATGTATTAATTAATATATGTATATTTTTACAGGTTGAGGATAAAAAGATTTCAAGCTAAGGATGTAGGGACATATACTTGCCATAATAAAAATGAAAATGAACGAGAACTGAGTGTCACAATTAAACACAAATCAGACCGCGATGTGGGCATCGTCGAAGGTACTAACTTTTTATATTGAAAGTTTTAAAATAAATGCATCATTACATTACATCATTTAGTTTTAAGTTTTTTGATGTCTATTGAAATTAAGTGTCGTCTCTTCCTAAGTTTGCTTTGTTGTTTATTTAAAACATGTCATGTAGTCTTTATTCACCAGATGTGTAACCCTTTAAATCCTTGGATTCCAATGCAAATATTGAGCAAACATTCTTACAATATTTTCATAATGCATCTAAATATTATTTTGAAACGTTTTAGTTTTACGTTTTCTCCTATCGAAGATTCCTTGAAATGATAATTTGAACCTAGATTTTCTTGCTGTTTTAAAGGATTAGTTAAGACTAAATTTAAAAATTATCTCACAGAGTATCAATCTGATGAAAGAGATAACAGAAAAGCAGAATCAAATATAAGAAGATATGCAAGGAATTACAGCATTAAAGAATATGACGTTAAAGAAGAAGATTACGTACGTGAAAAATTTTCACCGAAATTTAAATATCCTGCGAAATTGTATGAAAGGGAGATTAAACCAGATGGTGCTTCTGTTCGATTTAAATGTCCAGCAGAAGGTGAGATATTTTTAACAAACACAAGATAGTATAAACATATTTGTAATTTGGCACTGTTCGTCTCAGGCATGCCCCCCTTTATTTATGTATATGTGTAATAGCTTTCAAGTATGAGTAGATGAATCGCCTGTATAAAACATGTTCACTCTAATCCATGGTTATTACCAAGACGAAAGATCATCAAATATAAAAAGAACCTATGCCCCATAGAAAACCTTGCAGTTATAACTCATGTCAAACTTTATAGCGTGTTAGAAATTGCAGAAACACTAAGTAGTTTTTAACAAAATATTTTTGTCTGTTTTTGACCACAGTACCTTTTATTAAGAAAAACAAGCTGACAGGTGACATCAACAACAACAGAAAATCATATAATCATCTCAGTGAAAAACAGTTGACCGTAACCCGTTTAAAACGCGGGTAAACAAACAATATTTTCACCTCGGTGTGTCACCGAAAATAGCCTGTAACCGTTAGTCAAGAACATAAATAGCTGAAAGAGTTTTATTATCTCGTAAACTTTTGCAGGGAATCCTATGCCTAACATAACTTGGTTTAAAAATAACGAAACACCAATATCGAGGTCTGATTTCCTACCGTCATATGGGAAATGGTCCATGTTAATGGAAGAATTAACAAAAGTTGATGAAGGCAACTATACATGTCTTATTTGTAACGAACTCGGATGCATCAGCCATACCTATATGCTGTATATTCAAGGTAAGTTTCAGTGGATTGTTCGATATGATTATAATTTGCTGAATTTCATCATTATAACTCCTTTTTATAAGTTCATTTTTAAATTATACTTAACTTCTTTAGAACAATATTCATCAAAACCGTCCATAAAACAAGGTTATCCTGGAAACATAACGGTTTTGGTAAACGACAAAGTGCAACTGTCTTGTCCACTTGTTTCTGATCTGGAATTTGTGTTACACTGGATCAGGCCTTGGATTAATTACGTTGATGTGGAACAAAGCGAACCGCCAATACCTGCTGGACTACGAATAGAGGTTTAGAAATTTTATTCAGGTGGTGGTCCTTTAGGTATTGGACGTGAGAATAACAGTCACAAATGTTTGTACAACTTGTGGTATTAAATAGAGATTTGTATATTTTTCACTTTTGTAATTATAGATGTCATATGTACGTATGTATAAATTGAATATAGTAAAGATTTCCTTTCATATTAATATTGGTTATTACAAGATGTGCAAATATTTGTTTCATTTACATTTCATTGTAATAATTTGGTGTGGTAATCTATTGTAGATTGGTGATGGTATTCATTAGACATTTGATGTTCAATTACATTTATCTTTATTATAGTTTAAGTAAGTTGCACTTACTACCACACTATTTTGGAATATTATTGACAATTTCCTTTCATTCAATTCATTTTATTTAAATGAGCAGGATATAACTTTTATTTACTATTTACTGTAATTGTTATATTATATTTAAGATATTTGACTATTTATGTACAACAGTAAATATCGAATTCATCTTAAAGCATTTTGCTGTTACGATATTAAATAACATTCACTAATTTGTTTGTAGAACGTTTGTACGCAAAACCAGTCCTCATGCAAGGAGCTGTCAATCAGACTAGGTTGATTAACGAAACGGCTACGTTTAGCTGTGAATTTCTATCTGACTTACATCCATATGTTTACTGGATGTTCTTTACGAAAGACGAGTACATACACAATGAATCTGATAACGGTGATTCTAATAAAGAATCTGTTATATACAAAGATGATCGGAAAATAATTACGGTGAGGGTTGATGACTAACGCATGATTTTGGGTTTATTCGATGTTGTTAAAATTTTGCATGATATTTGTTTAAAGATAAAGAAAATCAAGATATCGTTGAAAATGGTTAAATATTACTTTACGATAATCGCATACAATATCAATATTATAAACCAGCATGTTAATTTAACTGCCCAAGCATAAAGCTTTATTATTATTTTGAGTTGTACAGCAAATTTGGACTTGCATGAACTAATAACTATAATTTAAGACTAGTAAGTATATATTGAGCAATAACAGTATCTTGGTAATTTTAACTACTTTGGAAATTTATTTTCTTAATTTACTCTGGAAATTTTGCATTAAAATTTACGATTACTCTTTAACCTCTTACCTGAGCAGTGAAATATCGTAGATTTAATACCGACTACTTCTCTTAACCTTAAAAGTTTGTTTATAATTAAATGCTTTATTATAATTAAGCATTTTAAAGTAATATAATTATAATTACAGAGCGACAATCCAGATGACAAACCGGAACAACTGACTCTATTTAACGTCACAAAAGAGGATGAAGGATGGTATGTTTGTATTGCGGTCAACGATTTAGGCAATACATCTGCTAAGGGCTATCTTTCTGTATTAGAGGGTAAGTAGGACTTTAATATAAGTTATTCTTTGAAAATGCCGCACCAGCTAATTATAAGGCTGGCACTACTTTTGTAAAAAGTTTAGTTTTTTTTACAATACATATTTGTTATAGATGAACCTATGCAGAGATCTATGCCAGAGACTTTATCTCAGTACAAGGCTGCAGCACTCTTAGATAATAATAAAATCGAAGAAAATTATACTACTGATACAAACAGACTCACCAGGAGCAATAAACTTAAGGAATATGATAGTAAAGACGATGATCTTGATGATAGAAACGAAAAAGAACATCAAAATTATGGTCACGTCGACAATACTACAATGAAGTTTAAACCAAAGTTTAAGCATCCTTCCAAAATGTATAGCATGGAAATGAAACCGGCTGGGAGTTCTATAAGACTCAGATGCGCCGTAGAAGGTAAGTACCTTTCTATAAAAATCGTGCATGTTGATAGTAATAAATTATACAGAACATTTTATTTTACGAAATTACTCAATAAAAGTTAAGTTATGTGGAAAGATTTAACTATCACATAAACTTTCACAGGAAATCCTACACCAAACATAACGTGGTTTAAAAATAACGGCACACCAATAACTAGGTCTTATTTCCAACCGACATATGGAAGATGGTCGATATCTCTAGAAGAATTAACGAAAGCTGACAACGGAAATTATACTTGTCTTATTTGTAACGAACTAGGATGCATTAGTCATACCTATACGCTGCATATTCAAGGTAAGCCCCAAATGATTTTGAATTTCTATCATTATAACTTCGTTATTATCACCATTTCAAGTTTATTAAGACTTCATTTGCTTCGTGTCATATTAAACTTCAAAACTCTACTCAACTTCTCCAGAACGATATCCATCGAAACCGTACATAAAAGAAGGTTATCCTGGAAATATAACGGTTTTGGTAAACGACACAGTACAACTATCTTGTCCACCGGTTTCTGACCTGGAACCTGGGTTATATTGGATCAGGCCTTCCATGAATTATTCGTTAAGAGACGTTGATGTGGGACCAAGTGACGCTCCCATACCTGCTGGACTACGAATAGAGGTCTAGAAATTTGATTTAGGTGGTGGTCCTTTAGGTTCATGGTTTATTGTTTCGGAAGTGGGTCTCACAGTTAAAATCATTTGTACATCTTGTAATGTTTAATAGTTATATTTTACTGATTTTTATTTTACATTTTTATGCATTTAATAAGCATTTTGTTAACTACAAACGTTAATGTAATAATAAATTCTTTCCATATTTAATTTATTACAAGATGTTCAAATATCTGTCATTTCATTCATAAAATTAAGGTTAAGGGATCTTTCATACTTTACTTAGATACTTAAGGGCAGACAGGAACATAAATCTTCAAACGTATTATCTTTATTGTTAACATTTGCTATAACAATTTGGTGAAGGTAATCTGTACTTGTAAATGGGTGATGGTATTAAATAACTATTTTATAACATTCGCGCCGTATTGAGGTGGTTAAGAATACCAACCGCAACCACGCTGGCAGACCAGGGTGTCATAAATAGTGACGGATCACAGTTGCTTGGTGGCAGATGGTAGTCGGGTTTCGTGAAAGGTTTAAATTATTAGTAAATTCCAATATTGAGCTATTAATATTAGTACTTGTGTTATTATCGTTTTTTGAAGCCCGTCTGGCTACCTACAACACTCTTGCTTGAGTCAGCCGCGAAACATCTCGTCATATTCCAGCTGGCGATTTGAGAGCCAGTTATACTCTTCTTTTTGGCGTTTAATCGATCGTCTTCCTACCCATTTTTCTTCTATCACCCGTACTGAAGCGATGTACATAGATATTGGTGTGCAAGAACTCCATAGTAGCCTCGCTTCAGCGATGTAATGTTTCCCTTGTTTCTTCATTTTCCCCATTTGTGGATCTGTTAGTTTTTCCCGGCAGGCAACGATAATGATACCCCGATGACGCTAATGTTCATGTTTTTCGATGAACAACCAAATTATAGTTCTAATCGTTATTGTAGTTTTAGTAATGTTTATTTTTAGATACCTCCTCATACACTATTTAGAAATGTTAAGAAACGTGATCCAGTATATTGGTGAAATGTAACCAACACAAGTAATTAGGATTTTAGTTAAACTATTATTGATAACTAGCGGCCCGCCACGCTTCGCACATTTTGTGTGTATTTTGAAAATATTTCTGATCTATCAACAACCGTTTCTGCAGCGCTATCAAAGACATTTTACAGTACTCTTTTTTACTCCTTGGATTAAAAAAATTGAGTTTTAGTAAGGATCCCTGTTTTTTTTAGATATTTATCAGTGAATGCGTCTAAGACCTTAGACTTCATCGCATAGCATTTTAATGGTGAAAGAAGTTTTGAAATCGGATTAGTGCTTTTCGAGTTTTTTCGTTCCAAATATAGAAAAATAAAAATCTTTTCTCTCTAGTGTGGATTTACTGTATATACCTATTATAATTCTTGTTTAAGTTATTGTTGAGTTCACCGGTAAATAAAAGATAAAATCTAGCATTTTGCCACTAAGTTGCTAAATAACATTCACTAATTTGTTTATAGAACGTTTGTACGCAAAACCAGTCCTCACGCAAGGAGCTGTCAATCAGACTAGGTTGATTGACGAAACAGCTACGTTTAGCTGTGAATTTCTGTCTGACTTACATCCATATGTTTACTGGATGTTCTTTACGAAGGACGAGTACATATACAATGAAACTGATAATGGTGGTTCTAATAAAGAGTCTATCATATACAAAGATGATCAGAAAGTAATCACGGTGAGGGTTAATGACTAACGCATGATTCTGGGTTTCATTTATCATGCTGAAATTTTGCATGACATTTGTTTTAGATTAAAGGAAGACTTGAAAATAATAGATAACATTAATAATAATTACGATATGCCGTTACTATAAACTAGCATGTTATATGACTGCCTAACATTAATTTTAATCTTAAAGGTAGATTTATAGTTGATTTACATTAACCCGCTTCTACATATATATATTTACCTTACTCGTAATCATGTTAATTTAGAATTGGGTTTTGACAGTGACATGAAAAATACTTAAACCTTATACTATCGCAACTGTGTTTGTGTGTAAAGATTTCTTCTCTCGACCTTAAGATTTAGATTTATAAAGGAATTCCTTATTATGAAATTATAAGGTTCTTAAATTATAATTACAGAGTGAAAATCCAGATGACAAACCAGAACAACTTACTCTGTACAATGTTACGAAAGAAGATGAAGGGTGGTACGTTTGTGTCGCTCTCAACTCTTTAGGCAACACAACTGCTAAGGGATATCTGTCTGTCGTAGAATGTAAGTAATCTTTTATTCTCTTTGAACCTATACATTTTGTAGTTAGAGAAATAAAAAAGATTGGTAACTGCACTTTTTTACATGTAAAATTCTTCAAATACTAATTCTAGTAATATAATCAAAACTGACCGATCTCTATATCTAAAATATATCTAATGTTTCAGCATTTCCCGTAACCGCCCCGTTGGATCATGGAAAACATACACTACTAATAAATATTCTGACAGCAGTCCTAGGTGCTATGTTTTTCGTTGCTGCTATAATAGTCGTGATGATTTTCAAGAAACTGAAACGGGAAAAGATAAAGAAAGAGCTTGCGATAGAAACGGCGAGAGCAGTAATCGTAACGCATTGGACGAAAAAAGTGACGGTGGAAAAACCGCAGATGAATGGGTCACCTAATACTACGGGAGAGGGATTGGTAAGTTAGCCTGCTGATAATCTTTAACTCCAAATTCAAATTTGTTTGAATTTCCGGATTGTGTAAAAGATTAACCACATTGGAACAGAGTGACGGAGTATGCTCTAAGTCTCGTTAGTTATGGGGCTCTGGTTATGTTTTGACCTGGGAACAATTAAGCCGTTGAAGTCAACAGATAAATGATACATGGAGCAATACAATAAAATCATGAAATAAGTTATATTTAAACTTGTTATTTCTGTTTCATTTACAGTTGATGCCTGTAGTAAAGATTGAGAAACAGAAATTACAACAAGTCCAAAGCAACACTTGCGATTCGATGATGATGTCGGAGTACGAATTGCCAGTGGACATCGACTGGGAAGTCCCGAGGGAATCATTATCACTGGGAAAGATCCTTGGAGAGGGCGAGTTTGGGAAGGTTGTAAAGGCTGAATGTACGGGGATCCTGAAGCCTGGGGTGCAGTCTGTAGTTGCTGTTAAGATGTTAAAAGGTATTTGTTTTTCATATACCTTATTATAATGAGCAAAATGCAATTATCAAGTAATCTACGTCTACCTCTGATGAGGCAACGCGGTAGGCAAACACGATAAGAGAGTTTAAATATGAATTAGAGTAAACTTATTCATAACATCATGCATCTCATTTCGGAGCGTGTCATATTTTAGTCGGAATAGTTTAAGCTTTCAGCGTTTTTAAGTCTTTACCAATAATTTACCTAAATTTCGAGCATTTTCTTCTTGTGGTACTAAATATATTTTTAAACGTCTCTGACTATGGTTAGTTTCCTCTAATTGAAATGAGGTTATCAATTAGTAAATACATTCATTTACCGATGTTCACACTAACGGATTTTATCAACCATTACAGAGGGTCACACAGATGCAGAGATGATGGCGTTGGTGTCAGAGATGGAGATGATGAAGATGATCGGCAAGCATGTGAACATCATCAACCTCCTCGGATGCTGCACGCAGGATGGTCCTCTCTACGTCATAGTGGAGTACGCGCCCAATGGTAACCTGCGGGAGTATTTGAGAAACCATCGACCGGGGAATAGGTAATATATCTCAGTTTACTCAAAATTTAAATCAAAAGCGGAGTTTCATCTGAAAGTTTCAGTCATTTTGATGCGAGTCATTGAAAAAGATTATGAACTTTTCTGAAATAACTCAGAGTCGTTCATTAAATAAGTAAATAAATAATTGGTAGTTAAATCGCTCCTTAATAAAGAAATGAATTAGTTTACTGATTTTTGTACTGCATCGGAATCGGAAACAGTATTAAAATTTTCTACGAAAAAGACTCTGAATGCTATAGTAACATTTCTCTCCTTTTCTTTCTATACTTCTATGTTATTTATCAAATGTACGAGTAATGACTCTGCTTGCAAATCAAAGGTTGCAAATTATATGGCAGTCACAATCTTGAGAAAATTCCAGATGTAGTTTTAAGTTAGCGAAAGTTTTACACGCAAAGTATTATATAATTCCAGATATGAATCGACCACCGAAGACGTAAAAGAAAAGAAGACATTAACTCAAAAGGATTTAGTATCCTTCTCCTATCAAGTTGCTAGGGGGATGGAGTACTTGGCTTCGCGAAGGGTAGGTTATTAATTATTAACATTTATTTATTTATTTCTTTTCACTATATAAATACAAAGATTCATACAGTTTTATCGAAGCGTTCGAAGCCTAGCGGCTTCTTTCAATTGTAAGGGATAGAAAAGTTAAACAACATCGGGCGAGGGCAGTAGCGGTGACCTCTAGTGGTAAAAATTTCATGAGCGCTTCCGTGCTTCGTAGGGCACGTAAAGCCGTGGTTCCCGGTTGGTATAGTTATATAGCAATTGTTACCATAATGGAGGCCTTCGGCATAAAAACTTTCGACTCCACAAGCCTAACCGCTCCACCAATCCGCATTGGAGCTGATGATGGAGTATGCTCTAGGCCTCCTCAGTATGACGAGAGACATGAAACCACATAGTTTTATTTATTTCATCTATTATTAAAATAAATATGTTACCACAAACTAATAAAAAACATTTAATCTTATAAAAAAGTCTAATACTGTAATTATAAATATGCACAAATAAAATAAATAATAACAGTAAAAAATCAATCAAGTATTCGGTAATACGTACAAATACACACACACCACATTCACATTACACACAACTCGCACAACACTCACACTAACCTACACGCAGCACTCACGTAAGACACATAAGACATACACCACATTATCTTACCCACATTCGCCACTCACACAACCCACAACCAACTAGTCGCATGCTGGACATAATTCATAACAAATTATACGATTTAAGTTTTTTCTTCTTCTTGAAGAAATTCTTTAAACCTAAATTTCACGTAGGGTAAAAATAATAACTAGCCCTCAAACTTTCGTTCTAGTGCATCCACCGAGACTTAGCTGCCCGCAACGTGTTGGTATCCGACGACTGCGTTCTCAAGATCGCCGACTTCGGTCTGGCGAAGGACGTGCACAGCAACGACTATTACCGCAAGAAGACCGAGGGTCGTCTTCCCGTGCGGTGGATGGCGCCCGAGTCGCTGTATCACAAGGTCTTCACTACGCAGACCGATGTGTGAGTTTCCAATTATTTCCAACCTGTCTGTCTTGGGCTCGAGTTTCCTCTCACAAGTGATGGTCCAGTTCAGTCTGCTGCCCAAGTGCAGAATGACTTCACACACCTTCAAGAACTATATGTACCAATTTCTGTACCCATTCTGTAACCAATATAGTGTGTGAGTTGTCCAAAGATAGAAGATCCGATATCCTGTCTACGTTAGTTCTTTATATCAGTTCCCTGAGGATATAAAAGTTTAAGTGCCAGATAAATATTACATTTTAAACTCTATTCATCGTGGATTGTGTTCACTATGGTATGTTATGGGTACTTACGACATCGGGTTACCGCAGTTCATTCATGTAACTGGGTCGAAATATCGGCGCGAACTATATATGTATACCAAATATCCGCAACGTTAAATATTCATTCTCTGGCCATGGGTTTTTTAATGTATGTTTTCGACGTATGTGAATGTGTTAATTTATTGATTATATGCCCTTTCGTTTTCCAGATGGTCGTTCGGGGTACTCCTGTGGGAGATAATGACCCTGGGGGGCACGCCGTACCCCACAGTCCCGGGGCAGTACATGTATCAACATCTCAGCGCTGGCCATCGGATGGAGAAACCACCCTGCTGCAGTCTTGAGATGTGAGTATCATAGCTTTGAATTTTGTTTCCATATGGCTTCAACCTGCGCTGGAGCAGGTGGTGTATGTTCCAGGGCTCCTTAGTTATGAGGAGGGACCTTATTACCAAGGTTTATTAAAATATTTAAAAACACAAGCTTTAATTAATATCCCTAATAAAAAAAATACACAAAATTTCATAACTATATTGTTAACGGTTGACAACTGTCTGGAGCCAATCCTGAACGTAAAGTCAGGTTATTCTTATCATAAAAATGAATTGTCATCGGAACTGAAGCAGTATGCAAAAGTTAGCAGTTTTAGATAAACTGGGTCTAACTATGCTTGCTAGATTTTACCCGTAACAAACAAATATACTAACATACACCGTAAGTTAAATAAAAGCTTGTAAGAGTACGGGAATCTTTTCAATTGAATCTAAAAGTATAAATATTACCGTTGCACGCCATCTATGAGCCCGTTGGTAAACTAAATTTACGACCTGTATACCAGTACAAGTTGATGATACTAAGCTTAAGCGATAAGAGATGGCGCCACAGTGACTTTGTAAATTGATTTAGATCACACAAGTACGAAGCTATTCTTTGGAATAACTTAAAAATATTCTGCCAATGTCCAGGTTTTTCTACAATTCGTATAAGATCAAACTTAGATATTCGGTAAACAGCATGGGCTGGTGGAAATGCTTACAGATACATGTTAATGCGGGAATGTTGGTCGTTCTCGCCTGGCGACCGTCCTTCCTTCACCGAGCTGGTGGAGGACCTGGACAAGATCCTGACCGTCACAGCGAACCAGGAGTACCTGGACCTAGGTCTGCCACAGCTGGACACTCCTCCCTCCAGCTACGACGGATCTGGCGACGAGAGTGACAGTGAGTTTCCCTTTATCAAATAAGGGTTATAGAACACTTTAGTGACTTTAAACGCATTTTCGGATGATTATCTGAAGATTTGTCTGTTTCATCTAGAGATTCTGGTAAGTGAGTAAACATGGGTATGCCCTGTTTCTGACCTAGGAGAGAGGGCACAGGGTACCCAAGAGTCACACGGGTCTTCGGGCGGCTAAAGGGACCCAGGGGGGCACGCTAGATTTTTGGATTTAATGCGTAATACTCTGTAAAATAACTGCTTTAACAACCATCGGTACCAGCTCTCCCCTCTGTCCTCTCTTCGGTACATTTATGGTGGTAAATAAGACTAAAGTGCAAGGAAAATAATAAACCGCGGAGAATCTTTAACACAGCATTCTGACTCTAAATAAATTTTATTATATTACTTATGAAAATATCCAAACATGAATTTACAAAAAGTATTGAATTTGATATGGCATTTTGTTAAAGTTTTTACCAATAGTGTTAAATAATATTTAGGTATTCCAAGTGGCTAAATCGCACTTGGCCTGCGTGATGGTTTTGGCCTATGCACCTTACTGTGAAAGGAGACCCACGCCCAGTAGTGGGACAATTATGGGTTGCAATGATGATGAAACGGAATTGCTACATATAAATACAAGTTAGCGACATGACCGAAATATTTTATTTATAATTTTGTTTTTATAATGTTATACAATGCAATTTTTTACCCTACATTGCTTAAGATTGTAAATATTTACAAGTTTTCGACTCTCTAAAGAATAAAAAATGTATAATCTCCATTTTTAGTCAAAGTTCTCTTTTAGTAGTTTAACATGTAGATAGATAATCTATTGAAGATGAAAAGAAGTGTCTTTAATTAAGAATAAAATACTTCCATACAGAAGATACTGGACGAAATTGGATTGTAAATACTCATTCATTTCGGATGAAAAAAATTGTATAAATAGATTTTTAAATCGCAAGAATAAGTCGGAATAAAGTCTTAGTCTCATTTGCAATAATCTCTCCATTCTTAAACGTAAAGTTCACTTTGTCGCTGTCAAAATAGCACGATATTTTATATATCTTAAATGGAAAACAGTAAGGGCTCTTCAGAGTAACTCATATTGACCCATAGGCGCCCTTATTGTTTCATTAGGGCGTAAATCTTATGAGTTAATCTAAGAAGTTACGCTCTTACTATTTTCCGTTGTTGATATCAAATGGCTGGCATGGCCCGAGGACAATGCACACATAGAATATTGAAAAGTGATTAAAATTTCATACCTACATACATATACCTATTTCAATCTAAATTATAATGTTTATTTGGCAAAATTTAGTCAAAGTACGAGCATTTTGTGTAAGGGGATGAAGTTATTTATAAGTTTAGACTACAAAGTAGTTGAAATGTTTACCCACCTTTATAACTGCATGTAGCGACATCTGTTTCTCAGATTTAGCTTAAGAGTGACATGATTTCACGTTATTATTATGTATTGTATATTTTTATGAAATTAAGAGTATTTTGTTTAAATATACCAAAAAGTTTGGTTGAAAAGTAAACAATTTTTTTATTCTTTTTAATTCTCTTTGAATTCATTTCACGTACTAGATGCAGTACCTATTTTAGTCATTTAAATATATTTATATCTCGTTAATAAACCAAATATTAAAACACAAAGTAACGCATAATATTATTGTAGTTGTATATATGTTTTTAAAGTAGCATTTTGGCTTTTGTCAAAGCATTGTGTTATAAATAAGTACAATAAATAAAATACTTTTGTACATAATATCGTCGTTAGAACCAAAGTTTGTAATGTTGTATCATAAAAGTATTATTGTGTATTTAATAGTATTTTAGATTTAAGTAAGCATTTTAGTGACTGAAACAGTCGCTTAGTTATTGTGTCCATGACAGTGCCTTATTTTATCATGAATTTATAAGTAACAACATAAAAAATATTGAAAATGAAAAAAATATATCTAGTCTCTCCGTTAGTATTTTTAAACAACTTTTAATCAAATATTACGTGTTTTTTTGTATATAAAATACAATAAAATTTATGCAAAAAAATCGGGGTCTACAGATATACATACATATAAATACATATAAAATACATACATACATAGATATACATATAAAATACAGATCGTATTGACTAATAGTTGTCGTGTGACAAGATAAATTTTTACTAGCGACATCTGTAAAATGATCACTCACGACATTTGTAAAATTGTAATCTAAGGACAAATTACAATATTCTGAAAATATTAAACATAGTTATTTACAATATTATTATCATACACCCAGAAATAGATAACTATATCAACTGATTCCTAAATATAGAAAACTATATCTGTACTTGGTAACACTTTCTTAGCAAATACATATGTGACATGGGCGTATAGAATCAATGCATTTGACAACCAAAATATTTTTGTACTTAACTA
>DWJZ01002158.1:0-20340 GCA_018249125.1 Asbolis capucinus
AAATAAAAACAACTCGTCAGTGAGTTTATAGTAGTCCAGAGACCAGGACGAAACGATGCGGCGCACACCTCTATTTTTCTAAATGCTGAAAAATTTAGTTAAATCAGAAGTTGATATCACTTTCTTCGGTGAAGGAACACATTGTGAGTAAACCTGCACTCTTGAGAGTTCTCTAGAAAGTTTTCAAAGGTGAGAAGTCCACAAATTTGCACTTGCCACTTTGTTGGACTATGGCCTTTACTCCTCACATTGTGAATGAAGACTCGAGACAGTGGTGTGGTAGTTATCGGCTGAAATGATGAGTAGAGAGATCTATTCAGCAAAAATGGCTCTTGTGAGAGCGCGCTCGCTACATTACTGAGGTGTATTACATAAAGTGCAAATAACATTTAACAATCAAGACCTGTGAGCAGACAGTGGACAGGCACGCTAATATTTGCCAACACCGGAAAACAATGTAAAAAACAGGGTTAAGGTTTCCATTGTAATAGTTACCGAAAAAACTATTGTTGGCCGCACTGCTAATGACAAAACGGCCCTTCCCGCTCGCAATAATTTACAATTATCAATATTTGCCCCCTTTTGCATAACTGCGACTGAATAAAGCTTGTGAATAATTTTAAAATATTTTGAATACTCACGATCTGTTTATTATTATACTGATATTTCGACCGAGTTGTACGGGTCATGGTCACGGCAAGACTTGCCGTGACAGATCGTAAGTACCCGTTTGCATTTAAAATGTTCACGAAACAATATAGGGGGATTTAAAAATATATACTACGACTATTATTATACTCCAAAACTTACATGACATTTCATACATTATTTTCATCATTACATACATATGTAATACTTACGATCAATTCAAACAAACAAAACTATCATGTTGTTCATAGATCTAACTTCCTCGTGATTACAATGAGAAGATTTAATTACTCATGCATATATAAATTATAATGTATGTATGATAATAATTTATTATCATGAAAAATTATTGATGTGTAGATGTGAACCATGAGTCACTTAGGCTTCTCGAAGATCTGTTACTAGAAGCCTTGTTTGTCATCCGAAGTTATCCCCATATGAGTTGGATTTAGCTGAAGTCTTATTAACTCGGCTAAAATCTATACTAATATTATAAAGCTGAAAACTTTGCTTGTTTGCTTGAACGCGCTAATCTTAGAAATAGGAACAGTTCAGTGTGAGATAGTCTATTTATCGAGGAAGGCTCTACGCTATATATCATTACTCTAAGAGCAGTAGGAGCGGCGCACCAATTTAGAATGATTCAAAATCGGGGATTTTTTTTCCTATTGAGAGCTTCTGCTGCGTATGCTGCGGAAACGGTTAAAGTTTCGCAAAAATCATGTATAACAGAACATCCTCACCGGGTTAAAATTAGCCCAGAGTAAGTATTCCACGCGGACAAATCGCGGGTGGAAGCTAGTAATATAATAATATCGCAGAATGGACCAAATATATCGAAACTAGACGACCCCTGTAGTATAGGTTCACCGCAGGCTAATCAGAGGCGCTCGTCCGATTCGAAGCCAGGCTTCCCCTTCGAAAAACTAACATTCAAATCATCAGGCTATCAGTGTGTACGAGTGTGTAATTGTTTCTATGACCGATTTTTACATAAACTTTGGACTTATGACATTTAACACAAGGCATTATTAGGCAATTGTTAACATTTATGTTAATTTTAGGTTTATATTAGTCTTCAAAACATTTCAAAATAATTTTCAGGTCACGAAGATGCAACTAGGAAGAGGCAACAAGGTATGTTTACTAAAGTATGATGCAGTCGCCGTGAAATCTGGAAGTAATCGAAGTTAACTAAGAAATTAATGAATACAGACGCTAACCGGCGAATGGCAGGGAACACGACATGGGAACTTTCTTTCCTCATTGAGACACCTTCCAGTTCAGTATTATACTGGATATAATGTGTGCATCAGCCGGAAATCGAATCCGGAACCTGTTAGCTACCTGAAGAAGACCATTGCTAACGCTATCTTTTCTCCACAGTTAACAAGTTTGGTATTGATCTCCATAAAACAGAACAATGAGCACCCAACTACGGAGAATACAGCATTGTAAAAGTAAGTCGGAACTTCTTAAAGCTCCATGCCGAAGAGTGGACCCGTATATTACTAGCCTCCTCAGTAGTAAGAAAGAATCCCACTTATAGGAAGTAATTAATTGACTGTAGCAATCATCCTTAGGAGATCTTTTTGTAAAACTCCGAATACCGTGAGACACGTGCTGATATTATATATCTACCAATATAAATTATAATTTTATATCTCAATTTGTCACATGTATCAAATAATTTGATTAGAATACATTAAATTTAATTTTTACAAGTTTAAGATTGAATTAAGTGATTAATTAAAAATATGTGTATCACATACGAATATTTAATAGTTAAATTATTAAAATTAACTTAATTAAAAAAATTATATTAAGTACTTGTGTTCTTCATTAAGTTGTAAATTAAAATTTACAACGTATTTCAAATGATCTTATTTCATTAATGCCACGTGTGATTTGTTTCAACATAATATATGTATTTGGGCTGAATCTTCAACTATCATATCACGTTATATGTAGTTTGAATGAAAGAATGCACAATAGCAGAAGTCAGTTTTCGAAAGCATATTTTAATAATAAATTATCTAAACACCCACAATATGTTGTTGCAACGATATTGTTAATAACAAGTTTACTAAAAACACGGATAATATACCGATTTAGTTAAAGATTTTACTTTAAATTAAATATATGAAGCGGTGATAGACGAATGGATATGCGGTGGTCTCTCAAACGAGAGGTCCTGAGTTCAAACACTGCGTGCACTCTAATATTCAACAAGTGCGTATTTTAAGTTAATTATGACATCAGAAATAATAAAAGCATCACCGATGTACCGTCAGTCAACTAAGAAGCACTCGAGCTCCCCGCCTGGAAACGACGAGGCACATAGTTGCTGACTCAAGCAAGCAAACCAATAATCGACTTTTCTTTTTAAAAAAAACGGTATTCAAATTTCTTCAACATGTAATACGCTGAGAATGTCATCAAAGTAGTCGTAGCCAATTAAATACGCATTATTTGGTATAATTGCAAAGCTACTTGTCAAACGTTGTTTAAACTTAAATGTGATTACATGACAGGCCCCAGCTTTATAAAAAAAGGAATCATTAAAATCGGTATACCCACAAAAAGTAAAGAAAAACAATAACTCAAGAAATACTTCTCAGATGAGCTTCAAAATAAAAATGGAGCATTTGACAAGCGTCTGCTTTCGACCAAAATAAAATGAGTTTTCCAAATCGTTACACACAGTTATAAGGTACATAAAAAAAGAGAAATAATCCCTGTAACATATATCTACTAAGAACTGCACACACATAAGATAGTTGCAAGAACCATTTAAGTGACCTTACCTCTTTGAACCCAATGGTTTGTCTAGGAGAATGATAAGAAATGGACGCTTTAACAACGATGGAAATAACACCTTTAACCTGTTCATTGTGGCAGTAGCGAGGTGATAAACATTATTGTATTTTTGTCATTATGTATTTTATAATTCCACATAATGGGTACGAATCTACGAATATAATAAATTTAAATGACCAAATATTAAAGTATTGAAAGACGTTGAACTAAAATGTAATAAAGCACGGTGCACACTTTGACTACATTTACTTTCGAACACAATGACAATATCCGGCACCGACTTCCTGCTACACGACCAGACACCAGTCACCAGTCAAAACCTGGTTTACCAAACAAATAAAGTGAATGGCTTCCACCCAATAATTGCCAACTACTGAGCACAGCTCCCCATAACTGAGGAGGTCTAGACTACATTCCACCACGCAGCTCCTGCTGCATAAGCAACTTAGTTGGCAACTCACGTATCGAATTTTTTATGCCGCTCGAAGATCTCATGGTAACAGTTGGGACCGACGGTTTTACGTGCCCTCCAAAGCACGGAAACGTTAAAAAATCTTAGGCCACTAGCAGTCGCCCGCACACCCACCGACCTCGTCCGCTATTGCTTTATTCACTCTCTAATTTGGATGATCCAATCTAGAGCTTAGAAGACTGCAATCACTTGTAGTCTTTGGAAATGTCTGCTCCTTCATCGGCTTTTAACACAAACCACCTTCATGGCAATAGGTTTTAAGGGTTCCATGGAAACCTTAATCCGTCCGTTGGTCGCAGAGATGAAACCCTCGAATGTATCAGTACACATTTGAATAATAAAATTATCAATGTTTATTTGCTCGAGGCACATGTTTATTAAACGAATCGAGGGCAAGTCACTAGTGAATTACAAAGCAATACAATTATTATAAACAATTAATAGGTGATAACCTACAAGTCAGGGAGTTACTGCGATACAAAATAATAACAGTTGTCAATATATGTATTTGCAATATTTCTATATATTATCTGTTTACTAGTAGTTGTGTCATTTCAACTATAGCTCTAACCCTTACACATTATGATGATGTTTGAGTTTCGAACCCTAAGGGGCTCCATTTAAAAAGAAAATAAAACAACTTCAAACTAAAAAGAAAAAACTGTTTTCTTCTTTCAAGTTGTATAGTCATGCGTCCTTCAGATACAGGACTTTATTTCTGACCCATGAAGAAACTGCAAGGGAGCCGCATATACCTACAACAAAGCCTAAAAACGCTTACTCACTCATTCCCCGCACAGAGAAGAACACCTGCGAATCAGACACAAAAATCGCTACGCCCATTCATAGAGACCATAAATAACAGAGTATTCCGTGGTAGAGACCATTCTCTACGTACTAGACTACAGACTCACCAATTAACCGGTATACGTAACCTTTTTCCGCATGATGACATAAACCTTACAAAGTACTAAGGTTGAAACTTCATTAACCAGCACTGCTGCCGATAGACAATTGTAATAAACCGTTTTCTTATTGAATTGGCATTGCAATAAAAAATATAAATTAATTTCACTTGTATTCTATGGCGCGGACCGCGTAATGTGACTGACAGTTGTAAAGCCCGTTATTTAAGTCAAGTTTATTTGAAGCCAGCAAGAACGCTACGCTTCACTGACTTTTGGATGGATTTACCTTTTTATTGACCGTCTGTCCTTTGATATTGACTTTTGAAAAGACCGAAAGTAGCACGGAATGACGAAATGTTTTTAAGTTGTCGAAAGAGATTGATTTTTAAATTTTACGCAGGTACGAAAAGATATACATAGGTAAACAAAAAGTATTTACGTAAGTATCTGAAAATATGTAAAATAAAAACAATTAGCCAACATACGAGCGCATAATCTTTAGCTTTTCCTAAATCAATTCAATGATTTGAATTAGAGTGACTGGCTTTCCACAAACTCTTATGAAACCAGATCAACCAGACCAATACATACATAATCAAGTGTAACAAGTTTTCGTGTTTATCGTCAACCTTTATTGTCAACCAGTTGTAATCATTATAGATCCGTTCAGTCAGATCTCCCGACTACTACGAGCAGACATGTTGGGGCCCAAGCACATGAGAAGCAAATAAATGCGTAATCTGCCAACAAAAAGGAATTAACTTTCAAATGACAATCGTATGAATATTATTTATATTCAGACATGTTATACGTAGACATGATGTCAAACGTAATAATAGAACGTTTACTAAACTGGATACTAATGAATTAAATCAAGTATTTAATAAATTATCCATTTTATTTGACCACCGGCTCGAGCGGGCGTGCTAATGCAATCTCATCGATATTAAGGTCAAAGGCTATCAATAAAGACTCAACATAAACCTATTTAATTCGAAAACAAGTACAACGGAATAATTATTTGTCTGGCAGTCATATTTTATACAGCATTATGAGTTCTGAGTAACATTGACATGTCAATGAATAAAATTGTAAAGGCTCCCGACTTGCGTCAATAGGAGAGTCGGTCTACGAAAGAAGTTTTATTTATTTTGACTATTACGAGAATTGACAATGCAATACAATAATTTCAAAAGTACTCAACTTGTGCTGTAGGAATATACATTTGAACGATCTGTACAATAAGTATCTGAAAACAAATAATGTATATTTAAATTAATTGGCGTTTGTGCGAACATCTTGTAAGTATTTTGGTAACGAAATGTTATTACGGGCTGTATAAATATTTTTAGTAACAGTATTAGGACATTATTACTAACATATAAGATATACATATGAGGTATACTTATACTGCTACCTGAATTTAAATAATCAGGGTTGCCAAACCAGAATGAAGAGAGAAGCAAGAAAGAAACTGGGTCCTGTATCGAGCCCTCAAGCGGAACACGTCGACTAGTATATCGAAGAAAAAAGACGCGCTCGGTGTCTTCCGGCCTTCTTAAATGAGCAATCGAGCTGGCGCGGTCGGCAGGAAGAATAGTAACCGATAGTGGCAAAAATTATTGGAGCACTTCCGTTCCCCGGAGGGCACTCATAGTCGTCAGTTCCGTTTCAAATAAATAAGTCATTTATTACGTCTTAGGAAACAGAAGCTCACTTAACGAATGTCAAAATTTAACAATAAAAAGTCCCTACATCAACAGGGCCAGTGGTTATCATTAGATAGCAGTTAATTCAACGCATTAATGGCCCACTATTGAGCACGGGTCTCTCGTTTTCACTAAAGTGGCTTAGAGCATACGCCACCACGCTGCACCAGTGTAAAGATATAAAACAAGAATACACAAAATAAGCATTTGACAATGTTTTTTTGTCAACTTCTTCCTTTCTGAAATGAAATAAAAATAGTTTATTTCGTCGTAGGAGCCAAAATTTCACTTAACGAAAGTCAAAATGTTACAATACAAAGTCCCTACTTAAGTTATTTCGTTAAGTAAGCCGTTAGAAGTTATGATGAAAATGAAATAAATCATTTTACTGTGATCTACACTTAAATTCCACACGCACTTTTGTTTGTAAATGTAAATGAAGTACCATCGGCTGTAGCGAAGGTAAGCCTCGCAGATCGCATACTAGAGTGTACTGCACGATATTGCAATTAATAAGGTGTGGAAGACCTTAACCCATCTCGTGTCTGCGTCATTCCGAGCAACATTGTACGGGAAAGTTTCGATGAAATGCTACGATCAAGAATATGTATGTATATGTATGCAAGCCACCGCTGAGCCCAGCTCCACAATCAACCTATTTCCCGTTCAACCTAACCGTAAGTATAAACTACAGAGTTCTTATAAGGCTGACATAGAAAACATACACAAATATTATATAGATACTACAAAAAGAAGACAGGGGATATCCACCTAGAGCTTTGTTTAAAAGAGAACTTTTTAAGTCTATCGACGGGGTCATACGCGACGTGATGTATCGATCTTTTATTTTCTTTTACGATCGGTAAGACTTGATAACGATCCTATCCGACGGCAAGTGGCGATGAAGTCTTCGATGGTAAAACGTACTAACTTCTGGTGGTTACCACGCTGTAGTAATGCATATTGATGACAACCAAATACATTTTAGAGCGTTTTTATCTTATAATTATATTTTAGAAAGTGACGCAAGTGACCCTGAACACAAGGGTTGAGCGTGCTTCAACCAAGCGAGCTTCCACACTTTAATGACCCACTGAGGACAGGTCTATCCTCATGAATGAGAAGACCTAGAGCATACTCCAATACGCTGCTCGAATACGGCTTGATGGAGGAGTTCATGACCAACTCAAATGGCGGAAGTTTTTATGCTTAAGGCCTCCGATAAGCTTTAACGATTACCAAACGGGACCGGCGGTGTTATGTGCCCTGTATCGTCTAAGATATGTTATCCAATGTCAATTTGCACAAAAATAATGTGAGTCATAAATAATAATAATAAATATCTTTGGACAACTTACACACGACCGACTGATCCCAAACCAAGCATTACGAGTAGCTGGTTCTATGGACATCAAACAACTGATAAACATATATATTTTTAAACACTTATATATTTTTAAGCACATAGTTATATTTTTACACACTGCACAATAATTCCTGTTCATCGCATAAAAGACAGACCTGGATGAGAATCGAGCTCACGACCTTCGGCGTAGCCGTCAGGTTCACTAACCACTAGACCGACCAGCTTGTCAATATAAAATGTGGAAATATTAGGTATAATTTAAATTAAAAGCAAACAATATAAACCACGTGACATACCTGCGCCAGCGTCACGCCGAGGCACGAGACAGCTGCACACACCAGCATAAAGTTCAAGTAGCCCATTTTGACACTATGAGCACTCACTGGCCGCACCATTCAGCAACTGTTCCACCTGCTGTCTAGTTCATTTGTACCGTCATCTCACGAGAGACCGATTGAAAAACACTTCATGAAAACATCCCTTTGAAAAAATAAATTAATGTTTTACCGATGCTAGGTTAGTTGAGTTAGAAGGAGTTACTTCAAAAACTATGTACTGGTAAAAAAGTTTGATAGATTTACTTAAACTTTTAAAGTATTAGTACCATATATGAGAGGGTGTGTACGTTTGAAAGTTCATTTATGTTATGAAGATAATTGATATTTGATTACGTTTATAAGTCGAACGATAGTAACTGGCCTTGAACACTATAAAAATATACTTATATATTAATTTTAAAAACGATATTACTAAGGCATAGCTTACTTAATTTGGTATCAAGACCATTTGAATTTGAAAATGCAGTCAACGTTACAAAGGTAAACAAGAAAATCAATTGTAGGGATCGATGATTAGCGCGCAAAATGCTCCGAAGTGCGCGCGTGTTGCGTGCAGTGCGTGCGCCCCGCGCGGTGACGAAACTCAGCCTGGGTCGTAGATCAGACTAACGGTTACTCTTTCGATTGACGGAAATAATAATTATTTTTGGGTGTTTGTTGTAGATGTACTGGTACCAGCTTATTGTTTTTATTTTGTGGACCCTACTGTTCAATTACAGTTATGTAAAACTACTTCCGAGTTCACCCCTACTGTAAATTTAAAAATTCTAGTCTTTCACATTAAATATTTTTGTTCTGTTTGTTCGAGGAACGGCCCCCTGTTGTACTTGATGTTGGTGTCTAGTTGATGGTAAACCAATATCCATTAGCAATGGTGGCCACTAATTTTAATATGGCTCATCTTCTCGTTTGTTTTCTTTACAGCAGCATGTTGAGTAGCAGAGCTGAGTGTCTCTGAACTTAAGATAATTCTTATTGGCATGTCGGCAAAGCTAATTGCTGAGCAGGGCGGTTCACGGCTTTCTCGACCGAAAAGCATCAATAATGTTGAAATTTGTTATTAGCACGTCATATCAAACTATGGTTCCTGTTGTAAAACTCTCATGTCTACTAGGTAAATTTGCTAGTTATCAGTATATCGTATTATAACAGTGACGAAAACACGCAAATTTCTTAAATCTTGCTTCACGACGTATTTGAATGTGTGTGGGCGTTGCATTGTATTGCAGTGACATGTACTACGGGAAACTGTAGACAATACACGAATGATGACAATTTTCTCAGTAATTATTGTAATTAACAAAACTTTGATTGATTGTATCGAATAACGACTCTAAGAAATCAATGAGACAAGAAATTATTTTTCATTCGCTCGCTTATTTCGATGAGTTCGATAGAATCTGTGAATAAAGTACCGATTATCAATTATTTTCCTTATTTAGATGTTTGATAACTGTCTTTTAAATACCGGCGGCGACCAGGTATTAGTGACGAGTTTGTTTTACCTTTGTTTTAGCAATTAGATACGAAGCTCTGGCATAAATTAAATTAAATTATCACCCGTGTCATTATACCTAGTGACATACACGTATAACGACGATGATATTTAAAAAATGTTTACTTATTATAATGCTACAATAAAATTATTTAACTGTTACTAATGACTATTATAGGTTTTTCGATAAATAATTATTAGCATGTAATTTTAAATCCCAATTTGTTCTTTTAATTAATACTTCCTTTCACCTATAATTTTCGTAAATTTAATATATTATTAGTTAGACATCAGATGCGCAAATTTGTAACAATAAACATTCACTTACGCCTCACCTTTCGAACCCTTTAATTATCTATCAATAGCGGAATGTCACTTGTTTTAAGGACCTATCAGTACAATCGGTACTACACTACGAACAACAAATGTCACTCGATCACAAATACATTCGTGTTTAGTATTGTCGGAGTCGTTCGATCTGATTCACACGTTCGGCCGATCGCCCGTGCGGCGCGCAACTATCTGAATCTGACATTATCGTTCGTTCAACGTTCGGATTCTCTCAGGGTGCTCCACTGCTCGTCCCCTCCCAGGAACTCGTCCTTGGGTTGTACTACAATATTCTTTAGGACTAGTATACAATAGTGAGGTTCTTTCTTAATTTTGACTTAAGTTTAATTTTTCGTCTTCATAAATATCCATTAATTTTGGGCCATTTAGGCATTCTAGATTCTTAATAAAATTTTGGATTGATATACTTTTGTAACAGACGGCTACACAAGAAATATAATTATGCCCCCTGTAGAAAATTTAAAATTGCTTGCAATGTGAGAAACAGGAAATAGTCAATGAAATTTTACCACACAGCCACGTGAGAAATCAGAAACCATATGGGTGACTGAAAAGCTTTGTCAGAAGTCTTCGATTAGCGTCAATTTTGAGCATCCTGGACTACTGTACGAATCCAGTAAAACTTAGGAAAATAATTATTTCTTCAGCAACAACTCAACAAAAGGCAGCGCATATTTTATGGGTAATTACTAAGAGGAGGTTCTCTTATAGGCCGAAGACCTCGGCCAAGATCATCACCCGCGGTCCAGGGGCCTCTTCCCTCTGGGAACTGTGATATTTTCTCGTAGTCTAACTTTCTTGTAATGCCATTTTCAATACGACAAAGAATCATTTTCCACAAGGAAATTTAAAGCTCATTTTATTCCGCCGATATAGAAACAGCTTTACAAATATTTCGCGCGTCGCTTAATAGTGCATCGTTGTATCGGATCAAAGTGAGATGATTGCATTAATTTCATTGTACAAATATTGGCAATTTGTGTCAGAGGTCAAGGTGTATGGTCACGGAATATTACACGATTTTCACCTTATCGTGAGTTCATTCGGGTTTACTTGGTATATTCAAATATCTGTAGCTCTGATTTGCTTCTCGTAGAAGAACGTTACTCTAATGAAAATAATAAAATTTGACGTTTCAATAATTTACAAAATACACTTACACACACATATAAACACCTACACATTTTTTTTTATTATTACATTGTCAATAAAAGAACTGCATCTCTAAATTTTTTTATTTAATTTAATCGACAAAGTGTCTCTTTAAACATTTCCCACATTATTTTACTAGGCACATGTCTCAAAGCAGTGATAGCCTAACATTTTGAACGTCGGTCTCCCGCACGGGACACGGGACACGGGACACGGGACACGGGACACGGGACACGGGAGCAAAGCTTACACGCACCTCTAGTTTACAAAAAGTTACGTGCATATTACAAGTTAATTATCAATTGCCTCGGATAAAGGAAAATATCGTGAGGAAACCACTACTCCAGAGAATTCCCCATAAAGTTCTCGAAGTTGTGTAGGGCCCCGTAGTCCGTAGTGGGTCAGTTATAGGTAGCTGTATACACAGGGCTCTCCTAATCAATTAGCAAGACTTTTTTATAGCTTGAGGGACTGATAAACATGGGCATGGAATATCCTGTGGTATGTGATCACCGTCTCTTAAAGACACAACTAAGCCCAGGTCAATCGCAATTGCAACGTCGGCTCCTCCAGCGAACTTCCACTGTAGGAAGCTTACTCTCCAGTTTGCTGATACAAGACAAAAAAGACCTTGAGAAAAGAACCGTAGAGATTCTCCACAAGACCAACTGTGATAGTGAATCAGAAGTATTGGAAGATTTTCTTCTAGTCGAAGATCCATTCGACTTTACGTGTCTCTGAAACACGAGAGTGACTACCAATTTTTTTTTATTAAATTATAAACATCGAATAGTTTTGTTACCCCGCATATTGATGTCGTACCGTGACCATGATCTATGCAAATGTGTCAAAATATGATATTACCGCATGTAAAGGTCATAGCATATTATAAACATTATTGACACTTATTACTAGTCTTGCCATAAATACTACTGCAGCTTTAAAACATCTGATGTATTTATGTATGATGTTTAGGGTTCCATAGTCAATTGAACATTTCTTAATTTTCTCCTACCACAGACTCCCAGAGAATTAAAATTTGTTATACGTCCACGCGGATTCAGAAGAGGGTCCCCTAATTTTCATAGAAGGAAAAAGAACGGTTAAATTGTACCATCCCTGAAAGAGAAGGGGGCATTTGTATCCCTAATGTATATTTCGAGTCGCTCATGTTGTGTAGTTGTATTTTGTGATATTATGTTGTGTTTTGTGATATCTAAACCATTTGGATCTCCCTATAAGCAGCTAAACCAAATACTTTACTGTATTTTATTTATTTACTTAAGATTAAAATAGTTTTATTAATTTATTTGTTTACTTTGTTACATAACGGAATGTTTCCATGCAAGTGTCATAATTAATAACACGCAGCACATCACCAAGCAACATAATGAGATGTTGTTCCCGCGCGTGACGCCGACTAAACATCTAGAATATTACTGATTAATGGTGTCTTCTGGCGATTAAATCAACTGTACGTTGACGTAAGTTCTCCGTCGGTAGGTATCCTGTATGACCCTTCCTGCATACACATGTAAATCCTCTCTAACGTTTATGTAAATTATGTAATGATTATCATAATATTTTTTTCGGTCCAGATTGCTTCGTCTTGTGACAAACTTTTTTCGCGACTCAGTTTTATTTTTTATTATTACCAACAAACAATTTCTAAACAACATATTATTGTAAAATATGAATTTTCCCTTATAAATTTTAAGCTTTAATAATTATATATTAACATTGCCTCAACAATGCCTTAAAAAGGTATAAACTGTAGTCTAAGATTAGAGGTGTGTGACAGAAAAGATGTACAGTCGCGCGGACAAGCAGCGATGTATGTATGTAACAATTGGACTCCGTTTTCATCCCTCATGAAGCCCAAAACATCATTCTTGCTCCACGTGTGGACGTGCGCTTAAGCGTATTGTGTTTGTTTTCATTTAAGTTATTTCCAAATTACCCCTGTGCGTCTTAGTGAGCAAACTGGCACATCTACCGGCCTTGAGACCGGCCATCCTTTCAAATTGGTGCAATGATGTCATCAGTATCCTTTAATCTAATAAAAATTTAGGCTATAACGCTAGATCGTTGTTCAAATCATAATCTATAGTGTCCATAATTTATAAATCGATGTATTTGTAAGGGCTGCCACCCACGAATTTCTCAGCTTTATTTGGTTCCCAGATGCAGGATTGTTTTGTAATACATTTCCAAATTTGTAAACTCTGAAATCTGATAGATAATTATATTTTTTTGTGAAGCCCGTCAGTTAAGTCTCCAAACAACTGTACTTGTTCCAGCTGGGGGCTTGAGAGCCAGCTCTACTTCGTTTGCTAATACATTTCGGTAACGGCTTTTGAGTATGACATTCATGATCAAAGGTGACTTACTATGATTGGCTCGTCTCTTCATTATTAAATTAAAACTCAACAAGAATAATTTAATTATAAAGATAACGTCATTTTAGACACATCGCTAATAAAATAACATATTTTAACGGTAAGTAATGTAAAAAAAGTGAATACTTATAAGTTACCGAAATCTTTACAATACGCCTGAATTTATACCGTTTACCTACATACGGTACAAGAAAATAGACAACCCTATAAGTGTTGTCATATGTCTCTCGCGGTCCGCATACCATTTCCGTGTCACAGCTGTAGGTGTACAATAGGCAACATAAGTCACTACCCACAACAACCGCGATCAAAACGGCCATCAAAACTTTTTCGCACCTGCCCATCATATATTTTCACATATTTCCATGTTTAAAATAAATAATGTACATATTTACAAAATCCATTTATTTATTCACGTTAATGTATCCCAATTTATTTGGAAAAAACAATGTAATTTTCATGGAGTTCAGCAGATAAACGGTATCATAATAAGCGCCTAAAACAATCGTAAGTGTTCGTCTGTATGTAATTATTACCTCCAGTTTCTAAATAGGGGTATGTATCTGTGAAAAAAATTAAATCATTATTATGCATACAAAATGAGACGCTTCACCTTTTCAAAGTTAAAGGTTTAGTATATTAAACAAGGGCGCCGACCGCGATGCCGCCACGGAAAACAGATGAACATACTGAATAAAAGAATACAGTTAATTAAAAATACAGTTAGTTAATTAATGTCTGGTGTACACAGTGCACATTCATAGGATACCACCTGTCAAAGTTCCAGACAGACGGACGAGAGGACTGCGTCGTGATTGATGATATTCAGATTAAAGATACGTAGGGTAATATTAATTATGAAATAACATGCATGCAATTCAAAATAAACGGATATACGGCACGGATATTCAACGTTTACAACACTAGTTCCGCTTATCTGTCATAGTTGCAAACCGAAAATCTCCAACAAGCTGTGAAGAATCCTATAATTATTTTGTTATCAATCACAGCCGTCCCCGGCTGCACTTGACACGTTTAGCGAAGGTTCTCTGACCCATTAGGGTCATTACATTCAGTAATTCGAGCTCAATATATTTGATAATTCTATACGTTATTTTGTGTCTGTTACCGGCAATCTGTATAATTCAGATAATGTATACAATACCTAGGTAATGTATAAAATATCTAAAACCTACAGAATATGTCTGAAATTTAATTTATTTTATACTTATCTACTAACACATACGCAATGGACGAGAACTAGGAAGAGGGTACGTGCGACCAGACAGGTAAATAATAATTCTGTCCAATTCTGATAAACACAAATTAACGTTTTCTGGGTACTTACTTCATAGCTTTATACAAGAAGTGATATGACTGTCACAGATGTCGCCGCCGCCGCCGCGTACCACGGGCCCTCCTTCTTCTAATATTAATACAGCGACCTAATGCACCTAACCTATGTACATATATCTTGCGTTACATATACACTAAGATCTATTTATTTTGCACATGGCCGGTGCAACAGCGGTATTCTACACATTCCCTAAGAATTATACCAATCACCCAGGTAAAGTATGAAATGAATAATACATTGTCTGGACGCCCCAGGTATTCTATACATTGCCTAGGAGTTGTATAGAATACCTGAATGATACAGTTTGCCGGTAACATCTATAATTAATGGAGTCGTCATTAGTAACGATTAATATGGAGATTAACAGACACATTCGAATTTCGCAACTTCAGATTTTTTTACTCCTTACTTACATATACATTTCTGAATAATAAATATCAATTGGTTACTTTTAAAAAAAGTATATATTACTATGTATTTTAACACTAAAATAAGTATTAATAGTAAATACATTACCTGTACATAAGATACATGTATTTTACCTAATAAAAGGTTCAATTTTTTTATGACCACCTTCCTCCTAATTCCAAAAAATGACGATAATAAATATATTGAAAATGACATGAAATAAATGATTAAAGTTTCAGTTGGAGTTTGATTGGCTGAGAGTTTTGAATGACGCTTGAACGTCGGCTTAAGCTGGTATCCAAACTAAACCCGGCACTTGGGGTTAGCCACTAACTCCTCCATAAACCTGTTATAGGGATCAGGATATTCGTAGTCAATATTAGGCCCATAATGCGATTAAGCCATAAGGCAAAGCCTTATATTCAGCGAGTGCAATATTTCGATCTGAACCAGACCGGTTCTCTCTACTGTAACTGCCGAACGATTAGTTTGATTAATCGGAAATCTCACAACGATGATATAAGTGTAGAACAGTCATAACTTGTTACCCTTTTACTGACGATTTATTGTTTCCGATTGTGTTATAGGATATAGTTAATTAGATCGACGTACACTTGCACCTGACGGACATTTCTGAGCAATGCAATTACAGTTCCCACGCTGTCATCTTTTGTTGTCAATATTGAACACCATTATCATTTATTAACATTAAGTGCGACTAGCTCAAATACTTATATTTCGTGATATTTGAATCAAAATGTTTTTTTAACGCCGCCTCCAGCCGTGCCTGAGGGCTCATGCAAGTTATTTTGTGTGAAATCCACTACAACCCTGGTGGCTCTGATTCGATCCCCTACAAAAATTTTAATAGTTTTATCATTGATCAAACGGTAAGAACGCCCAACAAACCTTCAGGTTATAATCATCTAATTAGCACGGTTAATAATTGGACATTTAAAAAAGAATATTATTTATACAAACTTAAAATATTTTGTAATTCGTATTCTTTAATTGCACCCACTTTTAGTTGCAGCAGCAGGTGGGGAGATGAATGAGGGTAGATCGGATGACAACACAATACTCACCTATCAACGATGTCGTTGCACAGCTGTCTCCGACATTTTGACGCGGCAAATTTAAGACAGCGTCAGATCCAAACATGACAGTGTTGACTTCGCTGTCAACTATTTATGTAACAAAATCTATTACATTCCAAACAGTGACTATATTTTATAGTAGATATTTATTATAAAATCATATATTAGATTTATACATTATATAATATATATATGTTTTTTTCCCGCCACAAGATAAAGCCTTTCTTAATTATTTTTCAAATTTGAAATACATTACTCTTCAGCTTAAGGAAACAATCACACTGAACATAAGAATTACTTTAAAGGGGTCAGTCGTTTTAATACAATAATTGAAAATGTCTAACCTCAAAACAACAGAGTGATTACGTCAAACAAACTACAATGCTTTAAAAGTAGACATGGTTTTCTAAACATAGTCTGTCTGTACTGTATTTACGTAACTCGGGTAAATAATAAACCTGACAATAGCGTGCCATTGCAACTCTAAAATAATACCAGAAGTTTCGCGAGAAAGTGGATTGCTTAGACTGTGGAGCGGACAGAGTCACCCCGGGGCAAGTGTCAAATGCCAGCCATCAGCTCACTTCAAGATAATGGAATATGCACAGCTATTCTGCTTTGGCGGCACAATTCTGAAGTATATACTGACACACAGTACGTAAGTACTGTACGTACTGTTGTATATAAGATATTATCATCGCTAAGATTTGGACGGTGTATAGCAGTGATCCCAAAAAATATTCAGATGAACTCCTAGAGATCTACGGGAGTTTCGAGACGTAGAGGTTGTTACAGTAATATTACTAGTATGTTATAGAATTATATTGACGACGGAAAATAGTAAAGAAGTAACTCGTAGGAATAACGCCGCGGTGCCGATTACAATAAGGGCGTAATTCTCAGAGATACTGTAAAGAGTTAAGCCCTTAACGTTTTCCATCGTCAATATATTTCGTTAAGTTAGTTTACTATGAAAGTCCCTAAAGTGAAATAAATGGTTTCATTTCATGTAATTTCGTAAAATTCTTGAAAGCATCACTATGGAACCAGCATGAAAATACCTCATTTTTTTTCATATATACTCAGTATTCATAACCAATAAGATGTAACTAACACAAGTAAACGAATTGCTGAGAAATAAACATCGTATAAGTGCCTTCTTTCTAATATACTATCGTTGATATCGGGAAAAGCTCATACTCGTAGCTTCAAGCTATACGAAACCTACCGCGAAGGACTGAATAGGCATCTACTACGTTAGTGCGCTTTACCATCAAAGACAACATCGCCATCAGGTGGGATCGTAGTCAAGCGCTAATTTGTTCATAGTAAAAAAAAAATAGTTGCAACAAAATGTATTAATGTAACTTACTACAATATCAAACATTTTAAATGACCTACTGACAGAAGATACTGTTGGGTGGGCAGCCCAGCCCACAAGTGGCTAGGCCAAATCAAATTCTGCACGGGACCATGACATACGCCTTGCCAATAATTGATAATGCCAGTGTGACGCACGAAATATTTAGAAGCCTCCATTGTTTAAAAAGTAACAATAGAGTAGAACAAGTGCCGATTATTCTTCAAACTAATAACGTCTTAAGCGGCGTCACAAAGCGAAAGATACACTCAGTAACTTTATTTGGCAGATTAATTTGTGGGTCGTTTTATTTTAACACATAGTTATTAAAATATATATTGCCATACAACCCGACTAAAACTAATGTGTGTGTGTCAGCAGGCATGTGTGTGCGCTTATGCGACGTAATCGATAACCAAACTGTGCAATGAGTTCTTTCAGTTTATCCTTCCAGCCATTTCCGCGAGTTTCTTCTCTGTAGGGCCTTCAATTGATTCACATCACTTGTAAATACTTAACGTCTATTTCTATTAAACACTTATATATAAAAGAATGTGATTATATATAGGTACATATCTTATAACAATTATTTGATAAGTTCCTTCAATGTATTCGTATATTTTATGCATTATATAGAAAGCTTATAATTCTTGCGAATGCAACTCCAGGAGTCTGTCTGCCCGTAATGCTTTGACGCCTTAGCAACTGTGTACCGTGTACAGAGATACACTAGAAATAGAATGCAGATAAGCTATTATTAATGAAAAAACTTAAAAGGGATTGAAATTAAGAATTACAGTTTACATAGAAGTTAAAAGTACCTATGTCGTCATTGTGGAAGATAAAATTATGAAATTTTATAATAACAAGCTTGACAAACAATATGAGCCAATGTTCAAGCATTTTTGAAATTTTCACAACTGTGAGAATGAAATTAAACTTGCCCTTCACAGGCTTTAGCTAGGAAAACGTAAACTATCTGTTTAGTGGCCTGTAGTATTTATCAGTTTTTGTATTTAATTTTACCTTTAGTATTTCAAAAAATATGTTTTTTATAAAATGTTGCAAAATCTCTCCTGTGTCTTTTATTTCTCCGTTCACAGATACATCTTGACATTTGCACAATACTTTCTTCAGAGCTATTGGCAAGAAATAGTTGGAGCCAAGGATCTAGATCGTTGTGTCGCAATAATCTATCGTTCGTTTCATCATCATACGCGGATTGATAAAATAATGGGACTTCCGCTAAATGTCATGACATGTTGCGGCCAAATAGATGTTATCATTTTCTATACTGAGACACTTGCTCATTGTGACGAATAATTATAACCATTTGCACCACCATCGTCACGACTCCCAACTGGCTCAGTTTTTCAGACATTTAATAAATGTTAGTCAAATGACTGTTCGGCTGAACTACCCTAAAGGGATAAATTATTATTGAAAGTTTTATTGTAGCAAGTAAAAAACGTGACTGATTTAAATGGTCATTTATAATGACCTCAACCCATCAATGGCCCACTACTGAGCACGGGTCTCTCTTTATATTGAGGAGGCCTAGAGCATACTCCACCACGTTGCTCCAATGTGAATTGGTGGAGGGGTTAGCGATGCCAATCCGAGTGTCGGAAGTTTTTATTCCACCCAAAGGCCTCCGACATGGCTTAACGATTCCTATCGAACGACAACTGCCGGGACCGATGGCTTTACGGGTCCTCGGAAGCACGAAAGCGTTCATGAAAGTTTTGCCACTAAGCGGTCACCCATCCTCTTTCCAATCGCGCCCGCTGTTGCTTAACTTTATCCATCGGCTACAATCGAAACAAGCCGCCGGGCTAACTCTTAAACATTTATAATATCTACATATATAGAAATAAACGTATATGGTCAATGTGAGTTAAGGGGGTGTTCAAGTATTACGTAACGCAATTTAGGGGACAGAGATTCTTGTACAACGTTACGATGACTTAAAGGGACTTTAAAAAAAAAGTACAATGATACGTGGATATTGTTATGTTTTATTTAATTTACTTGACAAATTAGGAATTGATGTTGACCAAGAGAGAATATTTAACTAATGATCAGAAAACGTTTTGTAACGAATACTAAATCCGAAGTCATAAAGCAAGGCCTATAGAAACTAATAAACGGTATGTACCCAGAACCGAGTGAGATTGTGAAAACACTCAAGGGTAACGGCCGGCGGACGCGGACGGCGCGGCGGCGGATGGCGGCGGATGGCGGCGGACGGCGCGGTATCCCTCACAATACAAACAGTACAATTGCTTCGCTAAATTCAATGAGTTGCGAAAGTAGGGCACTACACGTTAATACTTATTGTATAAGGAACCATCCTTAGACACGTTGCATGTACGAGACAATGGCACGGACACGAAACAGATGGTCGTTAACATCTCCACTACTGCATCTTCAGTTCACTGCGTATAATGATAAACAGCA